>JAWQFJ010009357.1:15000-77500 GCA_034096865.1 Theodoxus fluviatilis | reverse complement strand
GCCATGAGTGACCATGGTACAATCAGAGTAGGCGAATGAGTGTCACTGTTGATGACTGTCTTTATGGAAATAACCGCGAAAGTGTTCAATGGCCACACCGAAATGTAAACCAAGCACACGTTATGTTTCTCCCACCAACGTTGAAAGGCTGCACTGCCTTTCATCTCCAGCTCACGTGATTTCGTTCCATCCCTATAGGACATTCTCATTAACGTACCCTGAAGGAGTTATCCTCGGCGCTCTCTGTCGAAACGCAACGCGTTAGGTAGAACCACCTAGTTCCGGTCGATTCTCGAAGCGTCTGCTCTTTGCTAGATCGCTCAAAGTACATGTATGTGGGGGTGGAAAACAGTACTGTGTCATGTAAAGCTCGAATGAGTAGCAGCAGATAACTGTTTAGTTCTGGCTTGAATTGACAATTTCGTTTCCCTGGTCTGGCGAGGACCGAAAATTCACTATCATCGAGTGGATGAGTGATCAACTTGCCCGCACGGCGTAATGTATAGGCCTAACTTGTAAGATCGGGTCGATGATGACAAGAAAATGGCATTAAAACACACAAAAAGTTTCATTACAACTAAAATCACCGATTATATTAATAACTGACCATTTTTACACTTACAGCTAGTACTCAAACTTTACAACGCAAACAAAACACACCTGCGGGGAGTGTCGTGGTCTCGCATCAAAACTCAATGCACGAGTGATCGTTTCACTATCTGATCCGACATGGTATTCCAGCAAACAAGCAACTACTGCAACTTCATGAAGTTATTGAAATCTCAAAGTGTGATGTCAGACATCGATTGACCGATCGAGTTCGACTGCAGCTGCCGAATCAAACGTAAGCGCTGCTCCCAAGCTCGTTTAAGTTGCTTGTGATCGTTTCGCTATCTGATCCGACAATAATTACTAAACATTGATATCAAAAGCACTATTCAAAATTTTTGGCGGGTGGTCTACCCCGCACAACTAAAATCTACGGTTAATATCATCTCCACAAGCCGAACTACGTGAAGTTATACATTACGCCGAGTGCGCGCAAGTTGATCGACTCGATGATAGTGAATTTTCGGTCCTCGCCAGACCAGGGAAACGAAATTGTCAATTCAAGCCAGAACTAAACAGTTATCTGCTGCTACTCATTCGAGCTTTACATGAAACATTATATCACACTAGCTCGATCGTCTGCTGGCGTAGTGACTATGGTTCGATCGCGTTCGTCTGCTAGCCAGCTAAGTACGTACGGTGAGGTTTGTTTACTTATCTTCTGTGGGTTTTGTGCAGAAAGTATACGTTAAAACAGTCTAATATGACTATTTTCGATTAGTTTTTAATCTAATTAATCTTTTTGCATGCTTTAATGTCATCCTTTTGCCACGATCTAGCGATCATCCCATGAGCTTCTATTTTTACCAGTCTACCGGAACTAGTGGAAGTAAAGGGACAAAACTCGGGCTGAATTTCCGTTTCAGAAGTGAGAATGTCCTATAGACCAGGTATGGGGTCGCGAAATACGTCAAGTAGACAACTGATAGGTCAGCCAGAACGTGTTCTTTGTCGCACGCATTTCGCTTTTCTAAACTGTTAACGTGTACCTCAAACGTACAGCTGCAGGAGACAAAGCGAGCTATGACAGATGACTACTGCAGTCGGGCACTTTGTTTTCCGCGTGGCTTTCACCTTCATGTGAATTCGAGCTGAACGCTTTACCGCGAAACCATCAGTGTCATGGTGAAAGATTTCGAGTGAAAGGCCTTTTCGAATCGCTGTCTTTTGGCCCAGTTTTGACGAATGCCTGTATTACTTTGTCCCGACTGGGTGACGCATGAAGCACGTTGTTTTATACTGCTCCTTGCAACAGTTCTTCAAACGTGTCTGTCGCCCTTGTTTTCACGTACCATGTTGATACTTAGTCACTGGGGACATGCACCGTGAATGTAAAGAACCAGAAGCAAGACGTACAGACTAAACATTCAATTATTACTAAGCAGAAGAATACACTAACGCTCACCTACCCTGACGGTTGGGATATTACGGAAAACGTTACGGACAAAGTGTTCAGTCTAGCTTTTATCGTCCTAAATACGTATCTCAGTTGTTGATCATGAATCTGCCCTGTGGAACAGGTTATTGAAAGTGCTTGCAGCACTTTTTGTATCAAAGTACCATGGTGAAACTTTGTCAGACCGGCAGCAATGATCCATCTTTGAAGACTATCTTCAAAACTGGCTATCCGCAATGCATGTGTCACATTTCTTTCACATGAACCTGAGTTCTGTCCACTTTTTTTATCCCTTCCTTCCACAGCAGCTGAAAATGAATGACACGGTGAACAAGAGCGAATTTCTGGCTTGACGCCAAAGGAGTTGACTAAGGGCAGATAGTGTCTGCCAGTTTCACCCCTAGAGGAAAACTGGGCCATGCATGAGCGGATGTGGGAGTAACGACATGCTAAGAGTGACATCACGGCTGGGTAAATTTCCCTGCTGGATTCTCCGTGGAATAGTCCTCAATAGGGATGAGCTTGATTTTTCCACTGCCTAGTTAGCCCCTGCTTCGTGTTGTCAACGTCTGGACCTCTTCCTGATCTCCAAACTGACTGCACATTCCACCCCTGCATTTCGCCGCCGTCATCATCTTCTTCTTTCTTGTCGTTCTTTTGTATTTTGTCATCGTCGTTGTCGTCATTATTATCATCTTAATTATATTCATCATCAGCAGCATCATCATCATCATCATCATCTTCTTCTTCTTCGTCTTCTCCTCCTCCTCCTCCTCCTCCTCCTCCTCCTCCTCCTCCTCCTCCTCCTCCTCCTCCTCCTCCTCCTCCTCCTCCTCCTTCTTCTTCTTTCTTATTCCTTCTTCTTCCTTCTTCTTTCTTCTTCTTCTTCTTCTTCAGCTTGCTTCCCATCTCCTCTGCCATATAAGCAGGAGATCCACTGTTTAAGTACTTTTTCAAAGAGCATTTTCAGCGAAAGAGAAATTTTGATTTATGTTCAATCTGGCCTTTTCTATTACACAAAAATTCTCAATAGTTCTGACCGACCTACCGACTCTATTAATTAATATTGGTCATGGGACCGTAACCACAGCCTTTTTGGGGGCCTTACAGCGGCAGTGAGAACTCTCTCTCTCTCTCTCTCTCTCTCTCTCTCTCTCTCTCTCTCTCTCTCTCTCTCTCTCTCTCTCTCTGTCTCTCTCTCTCTCTCTCTCTCTCTCTCTCTCTCTCTCTCTCTCTCTTCCCCCTGAAAGCGAGACTGCTGTAACATTACTTTGAAGTATGTTCACATTACATCAATAAACATATCTCTGTCATTGCTTCAATACTTACTGGATATATTCTGTCATCTCCTGATCAGATCTCTTCCTGCGGAAAATCCATTGGCAGGAAAACTTGGAGTCTGGTATTGCTTGTTGTAGCCACAGCACTTCACTTACAGTTACACCTGAAGCAAATATGGTGTGATCTTTGCCTGAAGCCAGGAGTCAAACCGAAGGGCCGCGTTTCCTCACATGTTAACAAGACGCTGTGGCTACCAGCGAGCTGGGAGCAGAGGAAATGGTTTGAAGGAGACTGGGAAGTTTCCATTACTCACTCCGGCGCTCCCGCTCCGACCGCTTCGCGCATTTCATTCAGGGAGGCTGCTTCCCAGCCGCTCGCTGCAGGCAGAGGTTAAAAGCGCGCCAGCAGTTGCGCTCGCGCTGTTTGCAAAGCATTCCTCTGACTGAAGTTGTCCCCCAGTGCTGCAGCCCTCCAGCCACTTGCTCAAAGCTAGCTAGCTCTCTTGGCCTCCGGTTTCGGTCTACAGCTACAGTTGAACACTCGCTTGACCTTACGTTTACTTTGTGTGCCCGTGACTGGATCATATCCGTGAGTGATCTCGCTGGACATCGGCTATTTCTGTTACCTGCTGCGAGGAGTAGGGGTTCAACACACTTTTTCATCTTCTCCGAGCGTCTGTTAGCATCACGGTATGTTGAAACGGCACTGCATTTCTGTTCATATGAACTTGACTGTAAAAATAATGTTTTACATGTTTCGACTGTGAGAATGATTTTCCATTCTCAATGAGAAACAAGGGATGTTATAAATGCGAAGCGTATTGTTCAGTGTATGGGCAAGAGCTTTGAGGAGTTCTGTTTCATGTGAGATTCGAATGAAAAAGTACATCTTACATCAGCATTATATCTCACTACTCCTTCCTCATGCCCCGTCACTTCGTTACCGCAGCATTGTCAGGACAATAAAATAGCTGTCTGAAAAATGTGGGGCTCTACTAGACATGGGAAAAGTCTCTCTCTCTCTCTCTCTCTCTCTCTCTCTCTCTCTCTCTCTCTCTCTCTCTCTCTCTCTCCTTCGTAACAAGCCGGAGACGTACACGAATACATGGTTCGTTCGCTCTTTCGTTCGATTGTTCGATCGTTCGATCGTTCGTTCGTTCGTTCGTTCTCCTTCACTCTCTCTCTCTCTCTCTCTCTCTCTCTCTCTCTCTCTCTCTCTCTCTCTCTCTCTTCCCCCAATACCCCACCCCTGACCTTGTTGACCTGATAGCCCACAAGACTTACTTCCGTTTTTGTGCGGCAATCACAGCGGTTCAAGACGTATTTGTCAAAACACGGACATTGGGGATGTCATTGCATCATCATCCTAATGAGGCGTTCTCCCCGCGAAATCGCATCCGGGTCACGCACAAACACTGTTCCCTGGTTTGCCACATGAAAACCAGCACGTAGTCGAATTAACAGTGCCACTCCTCAATACTACTGATTTTGTCATTATCTCCCATACTATTGGGCGATTATCAATCTCGTAGAAATGCATTCTCACTCCTCCTCGGAATGCCATTCTCTCCGATATCGTCCTGCAGCGTCTGTCATGATATAGACATTTTCGGGCTTGCAGTATTGTACGTCTGTGACAGTGATGTCACGTTTGTCCTGTACGATGCACCTTTCTTCCTAGTCTTTGTGCAGTTTAGTCGTGATTGAGAAATATTACTGGCTGGAAAACAACACGTAACCGAAGCTCTTGCGCAACTTGAGGCTCTGTATATTTTACGTTTTCCTGGAAAATTACAGGTTTTGACATAATAATGTCAGTCGTTCATATGATATCACTCTCAGTGACGGTGTTGTGCAATATCAGTCTCAGAGAAATATGTTCGTATGAGAGAGAGAGAGAGAGAGAGAGAGAGAGAGAGAGAGAGGGTGGGTGGGGGGGGGGGGGGGGGATGGTGGTTAAAGCCTCATATTAGTAAACACTTATTAAAGATACTTTGCAAATCATTGCTGAATTTTCGTTTAAACCTTGTAATTTTTTTAATTAGTAGAAGCGTTTATTTTATGCTGAATCTTTTTCAATGTAATTGTCACGATCTTTGATGTGGACATAATGAAATAGTTTTTATTTGCTAGCACTCACATTTGCTAACTGGACAGCGTGGAATAAACATCCACGCTTCGGAAATGCATAGCGTGTTTTCCTGAGCAAGAAGACATCGACCTTTGAGCCAAAAATGTATTCAGTAATCGTCGCACCAGTGACGCAGAGGTGAATCCTGTGTTCCTTTTCCGGGTCCCACACAACGTCTCAAAACCGCTTGCCTGTTCGGACAAGTGCTGTAGATGGACAATTCACTTGCCCGAGAGCAAAATCCACTGGCCCGAAAAAAAGTATTCCCCCACTACAGTAACCACACTAATCAACTGAAAATCAGTGTCTCTTACTTTTAAAATGTGTTTAGCAGAGAAAGTATGTACAATATCATTACGAAGGTCATGCAAAATAAACAGGCGGCTTGGAGGCTGCCTGCACAGCCGTCTTACTGTGTGTCGACACAGATTTTTAAAGCCGCTGTGTGCTTCGGGGGAAAATGTCGTTGCCCAATCGGGCATTCTACATTGACTTTTCCTTTCCCGAGGAGAACATTTGATTGCCCCGGGCAAAGGGTCAATCGCTTGCGTCCAACCCTGCTCTTTTGTGCAAAGCACTCAAAGCACTTTAAGGAAAGCTATATTTTATGCCATTATGCACTTGCTAAAGCTGTGATATTGTGGACAGCTATGCGGAACGTTTCAGGCTGCGTGTGCCCCAATCTTACATAACTTCCCCGGTAAGCATAGGAAAACATGTCACGTCGATCCATCTGCAATATGAGAAGATAAGAGTTACAGTCAGATAGTAATTAGAGACTGTTAGAAGCCGTGTCTACAAATTTTGCTCCGGGATGCATAGGGTACACCGTGTGTTTTGACTGATTTAGCCGGGCGCCTCTTCTTTAGTAAGCCCTGTCTTTATAATATTTTATGTGGACAGAAATAGTTCAGCTTGTCATAGTAGCCGAGATATCACACACACACACACACACACCTACACCTACACACACATACACATACACACTTATACACACATACATACATACACACACACACGCACATCCACATACGCACGCGCTGCACGCATGCACACACGCGCGCGCGCACAGCAAAACAAAACAAAAAATGTGAAGACTAGCAAGTACTCGGAGAGCGCAAACCTCCGCCAAGGCAGCCACAGCAGTGGAGGCATCACAGCTCCTCTTCCATGGCCTGTATGATTCAGCAGCATGTTCTGCTAGCCAGGCCTGACGCTACGAACTTTAGTTCATTTTAGCGCCTGCTAGCGGTCTCTGAGTGTGGGACGCATGCGCCATCTTGCAGCACACGCCGGCCTATGACCTGCGCCGATAAAATGTATTTTTCATGGTTTAAAATCGAAGACGAGATAACAGATAACCTCTGAAGTTTGTTCTTGGGTGAAACCCTTATTTTGCGCCGAATTTAAACAGAATCCATTTTGAACTTTTGGAGTTATTTTGCTGAATTACAAACGAACACACTAACTAACTGATGTTATAACATCACCTCCTTGGCAGAGGCAATGAAAAACCACGCGACTGCGCTAACCAGTCATAAAAATACGTAAGGATGTCAACAATAAGATCCCTTCGCATTACAAATATATAGAAGCCCACGCTGCGAAGTTCGACGCACAATATTGTTGAACCATTTTCTATGTCAGTATTGCCGACCAGTAAGCACTTCGAACTCACTCCCCGTCTTATTGATTCGTCTGGCGTGCTTTACTTCGTCTCAGTGCACTTGTATCAATAGCAGCTGTAACCAAAGACACTCTCAGTGCAACGCACAGCAAATTCTTTATGCTTCTTGACGCGTCTGTTGTCGCGCGTGGCTCTGGCGAGGGGATTGATTTCCTTTGTTAGCTATACGCAGAGCGTCTGGACTAAATTTGTATCTTCAATATGCTTGTCTGAAATAATTATCACCATTTAATAACTCTGCATTCTTGTTTCCCCAGCCCCATCTTGCGAAGAGATTCTCTTTCGAATCGACGATTTGATTCCGAGGACTTCCACAACAAAAAATTGTAAGTAGACTGATGTCCCCACTTCATTTAGTGTCTTGTGACCCTTTTTACTATACTCTCTTTCCTGACAACTGTCGGTTTCTGTTCGTTTGTTTCCTTGTTTATTTGTTTCCTTGTTTGTTTGTTTCCTTGATTGTTTCCTTGTTTGTTTGTTTGTTTCCTTGTTTGTTTCCTTGTTTGCTGACTTGCCTGTTTTATCGGGCGAAACGGAAGAAAACGAGGAAAATGTTAAATCGGCTATTTCCAATGGGAAACTATTATCTTTCACATTTCTGCAGACTTCCGTGTTCCTGGTAAGACATAACTCAAAAGATCATCCAAGTGTTAACGGATGTCTCCCTCTTTACAGACTTGCTGGCAGTGCACCTTGTCAAAATTAGGAGACCATAAACATCGAAAATTGTATTTGAGTAAAGAGACACCAAAAAAATTTAAGTTAAATTTTTCTCAAAGTAATCAGGTTTTAGTGGGGGAATTATGGCCACTGAAAACTTGCTCGTGTAACCTGATATAGTTTCCCCTGTACCTTGTTTCTTGTCAGGAGGCTATCTATCCCGGTGTAGTCTGTTTCGTAGCGCTTCATAATACGCACACATACACACATACGCGCGCGCACCCGCACGCGCACATGTACGCTCGCACGCACGCTTGCATGCATGCACACACACACACATATGCAATTACACACTCAGACACACGGACACACACGTACTCACACACGCATACACATACACACACTCCTACACATACACTCTACACACACACACATACACTCCTCTACACACACACTCCTCTACACACACACACACACACACACACACACACACACACACACACACACACACACACAACTAGTCGGTCTTTTTTTTAGTGGTGAGTCCCGCATCCTCTGTGGAGGCTCCTAGAACGGTCACGCCATTTTGTTATTATCGGATGCCGTGGCTGACCCAGAGTTTGTCCTTTGTCTCACGGCATGTTATCGACAACAGTGAAATGTGTCGTTAGCGTGATTCAGTTTTTAAAAAATGTGTTGTGAAATTACGGTATTTTCCGCCTACAAATGGACAGCACATCACAAAAATCAAGTAGATTGTCCGATGGCCAAGACTTAGTCGTAATGTTATGTTGTGAAGGTTCTAGAACATACGGGAATATAGTAGCACAATCGGGCTGTGAAAGTAGGCTAAATTTGTCTTGGCTGTCACGTGACGTCAGTCGTGTAGCCGCTGGAGTGTGGGGGGGGGGGGGGGGGGGGTATGTTCAACTCTGTTCTTGAAGGTTCTGGAACCTATGTAAAGGTATATAAGCAGGGGCGACACAAGAGAGAGAGATAGAGTGCTCGTGACAGAGTTAAGGTGAGAGCTTAACAAGAAAATAAGCGAGTGTGATCGAGTTCTCTGCGGTATTGAGCGTAGAGTGAAGTTGTTACGACGATACTGTTTACCGATTGTCACCCCTGTGTATCGACCAGTGCTTGAATACATTTTTACTGAAAACGAGCATCTGAGTTTGTGAACTTCAACTTCCCGGCGCAAGCTAGGAGAACCCCCCGTAGTAACAGGACATTGCAAAGAAGAGACGAGCGCAACAGTTTATTTCGAAATGATTCATTTTCATAGACTGTCTAACTACTCTACTGCAAGCACGTCATGCCGAGGCCGCGTTCAGTGGGTTTTGAAACCGACGTCGACTAAAACAATTAGGCCTATACCTATTGTACAAACACAAACTGATGGAAACGCCTCTGTCGTGTCTTCCAGCACGTTGTCTCGCGTCAGCTAGAGTATTTTGCACGCTACCAGGTCCCAACAACCAAGGCACGCACCAATACGTATGAACAACTGCTTTGTAAATGGGCACGCTGTCCAACCGCAAAAATGTCGACCGGCTTCGAGCAAATTGAAAACGTGACGACGCAACAGCACCTTCTCCAAAGCACTGGATGTGGACATGCCACAAAATAGATAAAACGATTGAAACAAAGCACGTGTTTGTAGACACCATCGTGAACTTCCCAAGGGGCACTCTATTTAGAGCACGAAGGGTGCATGACATCGAAATGATCGTTTGTGCTGTCGTTGTGTACGTATCGTTTGGATAACCTTTGCGCTCAAGAATCACAAGAAAACTTTGCCCGAGTGCAACGCGCACTCAAAGATATTTAATTTTTCAGTTCTCTGCTGTAATAGCTCTGTGGAGTGACGAGGATGCATTGATCACGCATTTGTGCTGTCCGATCTACTGTGTGCATGCACTAAGAGGATCGTTAAGAGACTGGCACATTCTTGTTAGAAGAGGCGCTTCTTTCAACTCCTTGGACTGTATTTGCCCACGTCATGAATTTTTCAACTATCCGAAGAAATGGCAGCCAGTTGTTTCGTATTCCAATAAGCACACACTTACTAGTTCCGCATGCATACTCTTGCTCGTACTCGCGCTTTTTCATGCTCTTTTCCCGACTGTTTCCTCATTGGTTATTTGCTTTGTCTGACAGTGATTGATACTTTATATTATCTCTTTGTTGGATAACGTCTTCACGGGGATTGTTTTGCTTGCACGCACTGACGCAAACTGCATCTCTACTCCTGTCTTGGTTTCTTCTCGTGGAAAATGCCTTATGGAGGATTCGAACACTTTGATAGAATCTTAGATAGGCATCTTGTTCAATTACATCTCCAACAAGTGCGTGTGATGTGGATCGTTAGGCCTAACATCCAAATAGAAAAATGCGTCTATTTTGTCCAGGACGTCTTTCCCTGTAAATCCAACTTACAGTGATCTCTAAAGGTCGGGAATGCTGATCTTCTTCATTACTGATGAAAAGTTCTATGCAACGGTCACAGAAGTCGAGAGTGTAGATATCTTTTATTACGGATGAAAAGTCCTACACATAAGTAATAGAAGTCGGGAGTGCAGATATATCTTTCATTACTGATGAGATGTCCTGTTACAAAGGTCGGGAGTGCAGATATCTGTCATTATTAATGAAAGTCATATGCATATATTTCAGATGCCGTGAATGCAGATACCTCTCATTACTGATGAAAAGTCTTACATATATGTAATAGAAGTCGGGAGTGCAGATATCTTTAATTAGTGATGAAAAGTATTTGATCTATTTTCACATAGGTCGGGAGTGCAGACATCTCTTTCATTACTGATGAAAAGTCCTCTGCATAGCCAATGATGGCATTTGTGCTGATAATGGCCCTGACCTGTGGTTCTCATTACAGCTCGCTCTTATCTTTTCTAATTCTGCGTCGGTGATAGCATCGTACCAAATCATGCAAGAATAGTTGTGCAGCGCTCTGATCAATAAATCGAGAGACGGTGGGAATAAGAGGCGGGCTTCCCAGACGACGGATATGCAATCCAGAGGACATTTCCAGTATTAGTTTAAGGTGATCGCTGTGATCATATAGGAGCCGGAATCACAACTGGGACAAAAGAGTAAAGAGTGTCTGGTTTTGGAAACAGATTTGTTACAAGCACTGACTCACTGGACGTCGCGTATGATTACAGCGATCACCTTTAAAAAAAAAGGAAATGCCTTTTAGATTGCTTTGGATTGCCTATCCGAAGTCCTGGGACACCACCCGCCTTAGGCCCGCGTCTTACAGTTTGCCAAGTCGTGCAGATCCCGTTCGGTCTTGGTGGAATGGTTTGGATCCCAACTTGGACTAGGCAAGGACGATTAGAGCAATTCATGTGCTGTGAGTCATGCAGCAGATTACACTCAGGAAAGAATGAAAATGACCACAAGGTTACGTCTTTTGCATGTTATCTGCGACGATAAATCACAACACAAGAAACTGCTAAACTTGTTAACTTCTACTGCACAATCAAATGATATGGTGTTGGTGTGCAACCAAGACGGTCGAAGAGTTGCACGCATCTAATCATCTGTTGTAACATTAACTTTTCATTCCTTGTGCATGCACAGCATCCCCACGTTTCCAACACAACATACTGCTGGAGCTGCTAGATGCCCACTTAATCAGCTGAAACACTTAGCTGCTGGGCTATTGGGGCCTAATCCAGTAACCGTCCGGGGCGCCCCCAAACAGCCAAAGAAACTTCTCGAGAATATCGGGGCTCCACTGTCAGTAAGACTGCTTGACGTGCAGGAATTACACGTGCACTGTTTGACTCCACTGTCCATCTCTATCTCCACAGAAAAATGGATGCCCTACTAGTTGGACTGGTGGTCCTGGGATTGCTGTTCTGCACAGTGGGCGTGACTGCCACCATCTGGTTGGCCCGGAAGTGGCGCCGTCGACGGGAAAGCGTTGTCGTCTTCCACCCTGTCTAGACCCACGCCACTCTTCAGAGCTCGACCAGCTATGCAGACCCGGGCGCCCATGGCAGTTCGCAAGAGCACCTGTGACAGTTTGGACACTTATCTCGTCAGCCTGTCATAAAGGTTCAGAGGCCGTTTACAGTGAATCGGCACCTTTGACGAGCATGATAAGTTAGTCAGCCAAAGTAATGATGCCCATTGTAAAGTATATCATTTTTGTAGCCTGGCATCCATTCGTGGCATGGATGTCCCTGTGGAACTAGTCACTAAGCCATAATCTAAGCAGGTATGCATACAGTGCCACGCATTCACGTAGGATTCCTTCACCTGTTCGGAAGCAGTGGTCTGTAACGGACAGATTTCTTCTAAAAACAAACCGCTGTGCAAGAGTCGGAGCAACCAAAGGCAGCCTGGTAGTCAATTAGAAAACTTATGCAAAATTGCCACTGTATTTGGGAGAAGCTTGGTGTTCTACCTGAGCCATCGCTACAGACTTGCTCTAGATCATTCACACAACACTTGTACCTTGTCATGTGCCTTCTCTTGCGTCTGTCTCATCGACCTCACCCCTGGGACTCAAGTTGTCTGCAAAATCACGCGCCTCTCCTGTCGTCTAGTCATTCCCTGAGAATTCGTTCCTTCCACACCATTTTTTAGGAATACATTTCATTTGTCTGAACCCGCTCCTGTCAAAGCCTAGGTGCTCACACCTTCGCCATTTTTCAAAATGGATTTTCATCAAACTAGAGATGCTGGACTGTTCTAGCTGCTCTAACGACAACGTGGATTGCCCTTACATTTCTGTTGACGTTCCCTTCTAAAATGAAATGAAAGTTATATACAGTGTTACACGCACGCGCGCACGCGCACGCACGCACACACACACACATACACACACACACACACACACACACACACACACAAACACACACACACACACACACACTTCAGTAACCATACCGAGAGGAAGGCGGAAATTTCACCCCGCATTTTGAATCGGTTGCCACGTGATATTGAAAACTGATCCCACTTTCACTTGCATACTTTGGTTGTGTCATTCTCAAGTATTGCATCACCTTACCTAGTTTTTCCCTTCCAAGTGAGTCATTTTTTCATGTACATGTACGTAGATTTGTTTTCCCACAGTGCTGTTTCATTTATTCAGAGTTTAGATTTTATACATTTGAGTTGTGTTGCTCTAGCTGATGCAGTAAAGGCAAGTACCACATTTTCATCACTGTCCGTGACTTGTAAACAAAAATTGGGTCAGATAATAATAGAACGTTGATGGCTGGCTTGGGTAAAAGTTTATAGGGCATGCTCGTAAAGTGAAGCTGTTTTTGCACGTGGAAGTCATCCTATGAGTGATCTATCTTATGTGCTTATGTCATGTTATTTACAGACGTTGCATTTGTTCAATTTTCCAGTACAGAAAGGTGTATATGTGTTTATACCTTATTATCATACATGTAGTAGCGCAAATAATCCGCGTAGTTTTTCGAAAGCTTTTTTTTTAACTTCCTGCTTGTTTGAGTACTCAAATTGCTCAAACTATCGCTTGTCTGAGAGATCTACGCAATAATTCATTGTAACAATGATATTGGAAAGACTTCAGTGGGATGAGTTGGTGAATAATTTCACTAGTCATGCATAGCTGTGAATGGGACCTGTGTGGTGTTATCGAGTGAATGAAGGACTTGCAAGTGAATTTAAAATCAAAACTCATTTCCCGGAACTTTTCTCCTCAGTATTTTCGCCATGTCTGTAGTTACGAATAGGCCTCAATCGGACAGGGAAGTGATTAATGATACATCTACAAAATTATTGTAGATGATTTTCCATTGTATTTATGGAGTACGAATTATGTTCATTTGATAATATTTGCATGAGCGTCTTTGTGATTGATCTTTCCTATATGCTTCTTGCATCATTAACAAGTTTAATTTTCTGTTTACTTTTTTTCACTGTGGCAAATTCACCAACTAAATCCAGTTCACACACCAAAAACAATGTATAAAATAGATCACAGTTATCAAGGGGTTGAGTTTCTTTCAGTGCCTTCTCAGCCATGCCACTGTCACATAATTGTGATTGAAATAAGGATAGTTTTGAAGATATGTGTGAAATTCTTGTGAAGCAGTAACAGTATTAACCTGCACCAATGTAAACGGCACTTTGCATTGATTTGTTGTAGGTGTTTCGTGAATGATCAAGCGTTCGTGCACATGCGAGTACTATATGAATACTTAGAAGATGTGTCGACTTGTAAATTGTTTACATTCTTGGAAAAGGAAGACGCGCCAAACTAGGATTTTTTTAATGGCGGAATCTCTCTCTCTCTCTCTCTCTCTCTCTCTCTCTCTCTCTCTCTCTCTCTCTCTCTCTCTCTCTCTCTCTCTCTCTCTCTCTCAGACGTTTCTGAGGAAAGCGTTTTTTCTTCTATGAAGATGTTCTTATCGAATTTTTTGCAATTGATGCCAATATTTACTTGTTTATACGTATTCCTGTTTTGTCTTCGGAGGCAATCTGTGCTTATATATAGCCCACGTCTAACTTCTGAACATTCTTCTTGTCATTCCAAAATAACCTTGGTCTCAATTCCAATTCAATCACAGTGCTCCGCCCTGAGGCCTATACAGGACAATATTGCTCATAATCTGAACGGTCAGGTGGAGGAAGGGGGTAGGGAATGGGATAGGGTGGGAGTGTTAAGCGGGCATGATATAAGTGCTATAGGTCACTACATTTAACCACTACCTATACTATGTGCTTCCATGTGCATTAGTTGCAGAGTTCAACTCGTGGAGCAGTACGTGCAACTTGATGCTAGCCTTCCGCCAAAACACTGGAGTGAGTTACACTGTGGCGTGGAAAACTAAGCGTCGGCTTCCTTTTATGTCTGAGGGGCTCCTTCCTCCCCTCCCCATCCCCCCCCCCCCCCCCCCCCCCCCCCCCCCCCCCCCCCCCCCGGGTCTCCAAAGCCAATGACAAACGGAAGCCGCAGAAGGAATAACTCGAGCTACTTCCTCCACTTCTGTCAAGCCTGGTTATTTGCCCAGTCAAGGTCATTACTTGGGTCACGATACACTTGTCTGGGACGAATGTCTCGCTCTTGGTACCTTGACAGATCCATGCGTTTTCTTGATTGCTCGCTCGTCTGCAGCTGGAACTTGACAGTACGGAAAGCAGGCCGTGTGATGAATGTAGTGGCATTCTAAGGATGAAAATGAGAGGAATCACAAATGACTTATCTTATTCGAAGCGACAGATGGAATTCCTTTCCAAGGACGGGAGGTGTTGTGTTCCCCCTTAGTAACAGATTGAAGCATCCAAGGGTGTTCGCAATTCGCTCCATCTCCATCTCCCCCACCTCCACCCTCACAGATTGAAGCATCCAAGTGTGTTCGCAATTCGCTCCATCTCCATCCCCCCCACCCCCACCCTCACAGATTGAAGCATCCAAGTGTGTTCGCAATTCGCTCCATCTCCATCCCCCCCACCCCCTCCCTCACAGATTGAAGCATCCAAGTGTGTTCGCAATTCGCTCCATCTCCATCCCCCCCCACCCCCTCCCTCACAGATTGAAGCATCCAAGGGTGTTCGCAATTCGCTCCATCTCCATCCCCCCCACCCTCACCCTCATAGATTGAAGCATCCAAGGGTGTTCGCAATTCGCTCCATCTCCATCCCCCCCACCCCCACCCTCACAGATTGAAGCATCCAAGGGTGTTCGCAATTCGCTCCATCTCCATCCCCCCCACCTCCACCCTCACAGATTGAAGCATCCAAGGGTGTTCGCAATTCGCTCCATCTCCATCCCCCCCACCCCCTCCCTCACAGATTGAAGCATCCAAGGGTGTTCGCAATTCGCTCGATCTCCATCCCCCCCACCCCCACCCTCACAGGCAATCTGTCCTGATTTGGACGCTATGCTCCATTATACTCCTTTCTTTCTGTTTTCACTATTTATCAGAGCCACTTCTTTTCCCTTGTTTTCTTTATCTTCTTTCTTTCTTTATCTTCTTTCTTTCTTTTATTTTGGGGGGGGGGTGCGGGGGCGGGGGGGGGGGGGGGGGGGTGGGGGGGGGTGGGTGGGGGGGGGGGTGCGAGGGAGGACGAGGCTGACCTCTAGACAGGGTTTTGCTGCGTCGATTCGACCTTGGTTAATCTAAGTACGTAACGGCAAACGCTAAAATAGATTCGAACCCACGCTCGATTTGTCGTCCATGATTTTCACATCGAAAATCACCTGCTTGGAGAATGACCTTCACGTACTTAACGTCTCTTTACCAAAACATTCGCCATGAAGTGCAGAAGATGGTGCTGACACGTATTTGTACGCGTCATCATGAAAATAAAACGCAATAAACCCTTTGCATTGGAGAAAATTAATAACGAGGGATATTCCCCTCCATACTGTATGACGGGTAAATGAGTAAGAAAATGAACAAACAAAATAAATATGGGAGTGGGGGAGTATGTTTGCCAGGGTCTCGAGTATTATTTTTAATTTTTTCCATGTACTTATTTCATATGCAAATTAGAAATTTACTTTTTTTCTGACGTTAAAAATAAACTTTGTATTAAGAAGTAGATATGGGGTATCATGCTATACGAATTCTTCATTACTTAATGTCATCTACGTGGATGTGATAAGTGTTTCCTTTATTTATACGTTGTGCTCATTTACTAATGTACAATATTGTCATAATATTTATGTAGGTTATGCAATGACTGTTTATTAGTCTGATGTTGTAGATGGACGGCTAAATCTTTGTGTCAAACGAATTTCTTCGAATAAACATATTTTGTACCACCACGAAAGAAGAATGTTTGTATTTGTCTACTGCTACGACGGCCGACCATTACAAGACTACATGTTTCGCAAACAGTTCAAAATTTCAGACACAGAGAGTGAAATACATTCAAATGACACACGCGCGCTTGCACAACCGTACACGCAATCGTCGTAGCGAGAGAAGAAGATCGAGTCATGTGAACGATTCGAAACCTGCATCACCAACTCACTGTGTGGGCGGTGCCGCATAATGGTCGGAACACCCGACTGCATGTGCAGTCGCGCTGGGTCGACTGCATGGCTGATGACTACAACTATCCAGCTTTGGCTTGAACCGACATTGTAGACGCCATTCAGCGTGGCTGAGACTATAGTGCATATAGTCTCAGCAACAGGTTGGTCACGTGATAGCCTTAATTCTTCCATAACATGCATACCACCATTCAACACTGAGTCTCAGCCACGCTGAATGGCATATCACATCGCATTCAGCGTGGCTGAGACTAGTGAATATAGTCTCAGCAACAGGTTGGTCACGTGATAGCCTAAATTCTTCCATAACATGCATACCACCGTTCTGAACAGCCACGCTGAATGCCATATCACATCGTGAGTGTATTCCTCCGCTTGTTGTGATACACTCCATACTGGCAGCCATTTTTCCGTCAGTTCATTTTCTAAACATCGATTTCCCATAAATGTAAAATTTTTATGCGGTAAAATTCGAATAACAAGAGTGTAATATTGTGAACTCTACTAATTATAAGGACTTTGAATACAACAGCAATATTTATACTTCATTGAGCGAGTAATGCAACCAATCCCGTCTGCATAATCATTTGGACCGATACACACAGAAACCCGCTGAGTGCTTTTGCTGATGAGGAATCATTAATTTTATGTATGCTTAGAAGGATTAAACTTAGAACAAGAAGGGCAAAGCCCATATGACTCACATGCTTGACCTTGACCTTTATATGACCTTGACCTTCAGGTGACCTTCAAGGTCAAACAACTAAACCTAGCAATGACATCATACACTAAGAAATGATTTACACATTTTTTCCTACCAAAAATACACGTGACCTTGACCCAAGGTCAAGGTCATCCAAGGTCATGCAGCACAAAGCTCTTAATTCAAGACATAGGAAGCACAATGGTGCTTATTGGCACTTTCTACCATGAGATATGGTCACTTTTAGTGGTTCACTACCACATTTTGGTCACATTTCATAAAGGTCAAAGTGACCTTGACCTTGATGATATGTGACCAAATGTGTCTCATGATGAAAGTTAAACATGTGCCCCACATAATTATTAAGTTTGAAACAGTTATCTGCCATAGTTCAGGGTCAAGGTCACTTCAAAATATGTATACAATCCAACTTTGAAGAGCTCCTGTGACCTTGACCTTGAAGCAAGGTCAACCAAACTGGTATCAAAAGATAGGGCTTGCTTTGACCTATATACCACTTGTAGCTAAGGTCGCCATTCTCAATAACGTGGGAGAAAATTGGGAAAATGTGAAAAATGACTGTTTTTGAGACCACATTTATGGCTCCTGTGACCTTGACCTTGAAGCAAGGTCAAGTCACTATGTATGTTTTTTGAGGCCTTGTCATCATACACCATCATGCCACATTTGGTGTTGATAGACTTAATAGTCTCCGAGAAAAATCCAACGTTTAAGTTTTTTACGCCCGGACGGACGGACGGACGAAACGGCTCAGTACATAGACTCACTTTTGCTTCGCATGTGAGTCAAAAACTGCTTCTGAGCTATCCGATAATATCGAACTTCGGAATCGGACGGATTCCTAATGAATAAACTTCCATTCGATTAACGTTCAACACAGACGGAATGTAGGTTAAATCACTTACTGACTCCATCAGTGGATACACGAATGATCGAAGTGTGGAGCTCGTCAAACAGTGTGAAGGCAGTTAGACCACAGGTTCCGGCCAGAAAGCAATTACTTGCGAGTGTATAACCATAGATTCATGAAACCAGCCCGGAGCCATAGGAATCCTTTTCGCTGCGTTTATAGTAGGTCCAAAGATTGCATGTATTATACACAATCGCACGTGCTCAAGGCAGTTTGCAACCTTTTAGACGACGTTCGCGCTAAAAGTAGTTCTCAAATGATTTCCTGAAAATCTCATAGATTAGTTTTATTAGAACACCAAATTTGTGTTTATCTATCGGGCAAGGACTACTTCTCTCAGGACATGCAGATCAAAATTCAGGCCTCTGATCTCAGAGGCCATTGCTTTGTTCACTTGTAACACTTCCTACTGCCAGAAATGTTTGTATTTTGTTGCTTGTGTCCATAATTCTGTTAAAGAAGATATAGAGTGAACATAAATATGTTATTTTATGGGTATTGAGATTATTTGTTTTGACATTTAGGAGCCAAATGATAAGAGTTTGGAACAAGAAGAGGTAAGACTACTTGGCCCTTTTTATGTGTTGTTTTTAAACTATATTATTATTATTTAAACTATACTATGTTTTCAAATCATCATTCAAGTAAAGGACTTAAATAAATAAAAGAGACACCAATGGATATCATAAGAAAGGAAATGAAATAGAGATTTAAAAAAAAGGGGGGGGGAGATTGTTGAGCAGTAAAAAGGCTAATATTCAAGAGACGCAAAAACGTTCAGAACATCAATATAATTGTAGAGTTGATTAACTTATTTGTCCTCTGAAAAGCAATACAATGTTAATTTTAGTTCTAATTGCGAAAGATAGATTGACAAATACAGGAAAGAATATTTTAAAAAGCTGAGGCCTACCCTTTTGCTGGGATCAGATCATTCTAGCTCTCTTCACTGAAGTCTGGAGGAGAACTGCATCCTTCTCGTGGTCTCGTTCCAGATTCTGAAGTCCATGAAGTAGCACATTGGAGAGATGCCTGAAGAGCCTATCACAAGTAATGTCTATGTCATTGAAACTGGCCAATGTGCACAAGATGCCAGTGAGTCTCTTGCGGCTGCATGCCCGATGACGAGCCTTTTTCACAAAAGAAAGTCCAATCCTCACAAGTTCATATGTGCAGGAATGTGGTGTCTTAAACTTGCCTCTAGACACTTGGTGTATGAACTCCTTGGCCTCACTGGTGACAAGGGGCTCTTCGTCCGTGAAACCAAGCTCCTCTTCACATTTGCTTTCCAGCCAGCCTGCAACATAAGCTGCACTGCTCTCCTCACTTGCTGTCAGTGTCACTTCTGCTGTGCAGATCTCCATGTAGGCTGCATCCTCAAAGTCAACACTAATACCTAGGCAGGTGTGCTCTTTTGGAGCAGACTCGACTTCAATAGACTCCAGAAAAGAAGCTGCATGTTTGGCGAGTCGTTTTTGGCTTGCAGAAAACACATCTCTAGATGTCATGAAGCAGTTTGCCCCGGTTGTCTGTCGATAGACTCCAAATTCACCTTCGAGTCTGTCACTTTGAATTTCTCTCAAAACAACATAGTCAAATCCGGCAGAAGTGAGCAGATAGTGGCAAACAGCTTTCAGACCTTCCATGGTTTGAACCAAAGCCTTCCTGGTATCATGAGTAAAGCATTTTATCCGTGATGCTCCCTGCCCTGACTTTGCCTGCTTGAAAATCATCAAGAAAGTATCCAGGGAAGTTGAATCTTTTTCTTGGACAGCACGATGTGGGTCATTCAGACGCTGATCTTGTCCTTTTCCGGATACATTGACAGTTTTCCACCAGTTGAGGACTGTTTCAATGAAGCTAGCCGTCTGACTGCATCCTCTCAACCTCAATGCGGCAACCACTTTGTCATTGAAAACTCTCAAAACATGTTTCACATTTTGAAGCTGAAGCTTTGAAGGGCAAACAGCAGACTGTGTGAGTGGGGTTGTCTTTAGGATGTTGTCTCTCTCTTCTTTGTACAGCTGCACAATGTCTTCAAAAGATGCTGTTGCATCACCATCAAGGGTTATTTGTTTGGTCTTTTCAGTAATCCAATTGTTGCGAACGCACTTGAGGAGATGAACTGTATCGAATAAGAGGAACCAGGTACGCTCTTCATTCAGTGGATGCTTGGCTATGGCAGTTGTCTCTGATTGTCTTTCGAACAGATTGCAAAACTGTTGATTGACCTTGTGGTTGTCTGTTATGGACCCTAAAACATGACCACCTGCTTTCTCTACACGAGCTGCTGCCTCCAGCACAATGCCATACTGGTATTCCGCTGTCAGCCTGTGCACGGGTGTCACAGAAATCATGACGCTAGGTCCCCTGTGTAGCGCCTTCATCATTACACAGAGCATGGACGTTGCTTTGCTGTTCTCATCATTTTTTGCCATGCCACTCAAAACACCACCAGCAAAAGCAACAGTTGGCCTAATTTTCACTTCGTCGACAAGCAAGAAAACATTCTTTTGCTGGTCGATCTTAACTTTTTCAAACGTTCCTTTCAACACGGTGTCAGTGTCAACTGATGAAACAACAGATTGCAGCTTACGCTTACTGGGCAGCACAAGATACTCTCTTAGCAGTTCATAGTTGCAGTGGGGGAATGACTCAATGGCAAAACAATAATCATTCACAGAGTACTGCTTCTCAATCAAAAGCTGCAGCTGATGTGTAAGAAATGACAGTTTTTGGGCATTCTTATTATCTCTACAGCACTCAGACTCAGATGAATGAGAACGCAAAATATCTACAACTTTTCTGGTCACAGAATCACAGTGGGGTTCAAAGTTGACAGCTATATGAACTGCTTCAAGAAACTGACTGTTTGAATTCATGCCATTATTAGGATGCAGAATTTTCCCTAAGGGCACTCTTATTCCACTCTTAAATGCAATGAGAGTAACTACACAAGTGAGTGTCTTTTTGTTTTCCACAATGATGGAGACCTCTGATTCGCTGAAATCATCGTTCATGAAGACACACACAAGCCGATCGTTTGTTCTATTGATGATGACATTTGTGTACTTTTTCCTCAATTCTGACTCTGGCCTGAAACTTGAAAAGTCTTTGATAGCATCCTTTTCCCTCCAGAAGGCTAGCTGTCTGTCCTCAGCATTCGTTGTACGAGGTGGGGGTTTTGGGGTCGGCAGACATGATTTGAGAACATCAAATTCGGTTGGGGGATCAACAGGCCGTGCTTTTGTTCCAATCCCTTTTGTAGCATAACCTTTTCTCCAATGGCGTTCACAGATGCGATATGTTTCTGGATTGATCACAAAGTGTTCGCGTGGAGGGATTGCTTCAATCCATCTCTGTCTTTCTAATGAGGCTGCTGGAAGTTTGAACAAACGACACTTGTTCGCCTTGTTGTAGTTTCCTTTACAGTTCACCACACCACACTTGTTCACCATTTAAACAACAAAACAGAAAGTCACTTTGCAAAGATTAAAAACATTACTCACACGTGTACTTCTACTGAAATTTTGAATGAAAACAGGAAGAACAGTGCACGCATCCGGTTTGTCAGCGTGCGCTAAAGAAAATAGTGCAGGCTTTCTACATTTTCTTATTCGTCTAAATTAGTTTATATGTGATAATTCATCATTTAATTGTCTTTAATATGGTATAAACAGTATATCTAATGCATGCTACGTGTCGGATCTTTTGAAAACAGATCGTCTCTATCGACACATAGAGAGAAGTAGCCCTACATGAAATTAGTGCGCGCTAAAAATAGCACAGCTCGCAGCATGCGCTAACTGCGTATGGCCTTCGAGATCAGTGGCTGGGTTTACGCTATGCGAGTACTGGTAGAAGGAGTACTTGCTATCGGGATAAATAATTGGAATGAAATAGAATCGCCTCTTTTTACTCTCAATGGTCTTCTGATCATGTTGAATTTTGATTGGTAAAATCATTGGAATGTGGAGACGAAGTCACGTGACCAACCTGTGTCAGAGATTCTACTATATGTCTGTGTTCAGAATGATCACATCGTTGGGTGTATTCCTCCGCTTGTTGTGATACACTCAATACTGGCAGCCATCTTTCCGTCAGTTCATTTTCTAAACATCGATTTCCCATAAATGTAAAACTTGTATGCGGTAAAATTCGAATCACAAGAGTGTAATATTGTGAACTCTACTAATTATAAGGACTTTGAATACAACAGCAACAATTATACTTCATTGTGCGAGTAAGGCAACCAATCCCGTCTGCATAATGATAATCTTTTGGACCGATAGTACGATACGCCCAGAAACCCGCTGAGTGCTTTTACTGATGAGGAATCATTAATTTAATGTATGCTTAGAAGGATTAAACTTAGAAAAACTGCTTCTGAGCTCTCCGATGATATCGAACTTCGGAATCGGACGGATTCCTACAGAAGAAACTTAAACTCGATCAACGTTCAACACAGACAACAGTGAGTAAAATCTTCCTTCTACTTCTAGATCAGTCGATACACGAATGATCGAAGTGTGGACTCAGCAGCTCGTCAAACAGTGTGAAGGCAGTTAGACCACAGGTTCCGGCCAGAAAGCATTTACTTGCGAGAGTATAACCATAGATTCACGAAACCAGCCCGGAGCCATAGGAATCCTTTTCGATGCGTTTATACTGACTAGTTCCAAAGACAAGCGCACGTGCTGAAGGCAGTTTGCAACCTTATAGACGATGTTCGCGCTAAAAGTAGTTCTCAAATGATTTCCTGAAAATCTCATAGATTAGTTTTATTAGAACACCAAATTTGTGTTTATCTATCGGGATAAATAATTGGAGTGAAATAGAATCGTCTCTTTTTACTCTCAATGGTCTTTTGATCATGTTGAATTTTGATTGGTAAAATCATTGGAATGTGGGGCCGAAGTCACGTGACCAACCTGTGTCAGAGATACTATATCTCTGTGTTCAGAATGTGTAGGCGCTAGGCCCACCCATAACTACCATGGTTACCTCACGTATACCAAAGACGCTTCAGATCCTAACGGTGTCTTTGCCCGTGCAGTTGACTGGCCTGAGAATTTAGGTCGGTTTCTTAATTTCTGTCTGACGTCACACTCTTCTAGGTACAAACAACAACAACAACAACCCCCAATAATGAGCAGTTCATCTCAAACTACATGTATACATGTACATGTATGTGCTGCTCTTGGAGCAAGAGCCTTTCACATTGGTAATGCACTGGGTCACAAAGCTTGGTTTACTTGTGCTCGTGTTCAGGAATGATCGGGGAAAGCAAATGCGAGGGCTAATTGTACCTTCAAAGGGCAATTGACGCCAGAGACAAAACACCTTTAACACGAATGTTCTTGTATGAGGTATCAACAAAATGTGAGGAGATAAAATTATTTGTGTGTCAATAAAACATCTCATCAGTCCATTCGTCTACAGCTGTTGAATACCTCACATCCACAGCCACACTCTGGTAATCCCCAGATGATTGATGTGGTCATCATCGGTCTCCAACTCTCTCTCTCTCTCTCTCTCTCTCTCTCTCTCTCTCTCTCTCTCTCTCTCTCTCTCTCTCACTCTCTTTCTCTTGTTCCTCCCGCCCACACCTGTCACTAAGTTAATATAAGTGTTGTTTGTGTTGTTGTCTTGACAAAGAGTATATACTCAAAATGTCGACCTTACTGTTTTGTATACTGTCATTAAAACCTGGAACAGTACTATTGGTTATTCTCTCTCTCTCTCTCTCTCTCTCTCTCTCTCTCTCTCTCTCTCTCTCTCTCTCTCTCTCTCTCTCTCTCTCTCTCCTTCCTCCCTCCCTCCCCCCCCCCCACCCTCTCTCCAACCCATCCACCCTCTTACTCTCATTCTCTCTTCCCTTCCTCCCTCTTTCCCCAGCTCCCCCCCCCCCCTCTCTCTCTCTCTCTCTCTCTCTCTCTCTCTCTCTCTCCCTCCCCTCTCTCTCTCTCTCTCTCTCTCTCTCTCTCTCTCAACATTTGAATAGTTTGCCCAAGGGCTGAATGTAAGAAAGGCACTACTGCCTAATTCACTACCCTTGGAAAATAAAGTTCGTTCGTTCTCTCTCTCTCTCTCTCTCTCTCTCTCTCTCTCTCTCTCTCTCTCTCTCTCTCTCTCTCTCTCTCTCTCTCTCTCTCTCTCTCCCTTTTCCCTTCCCTCTCTTTTTCTTTCTCTCTTTTTCTCTCTCTTTCTCTTCTCTCTTCTCTCTCTTTCTCTCTCACACTCTTTCTCTCTCTTTCTCTCTCTCCTCTCTCTCTCTTCCCCCCCCCCCCCCCCCCCCCTCTCTCTCCCTCTCTCTCTCTCCTGTTTACTCGATCTGGCCCGCGAGCTCGAACGCATGTACATATACATACAAATATACATCCGCACACTCACACGCAAGCACACACGTACACAAAAGCGCGCGCGTACGCATGCACGCACACGTATCACATGCAGTAGTTAGTAGTAGTAGTAGTTAAGAGGATATATATATATATATATATATATATATATATATATATATATATATATATATATATATATATATATATATATACTAGCCGCTTCGCGGCCAGGCAATGCGCAAAGCGTCAAAGCCACATACAAAGCCAAATTCTTCAGCCACCATTTTGTTTATCTCATTACGTAACCATAACCAAAAATGTGTTCACAGATCTTCATCATTTGACTTTACCTACCCATACACCAAATTTCGGTCAAATCGGAGCACTTTGAGTTTTCGGCGGCCATCTTGTTTGTGCCCACTTCCGGTTACCATGGCGACACCTTTTTTTAACCCCACCATGACCTGACCCCAGCCCACATCTAACCCCATACCAAGTTTTAAGTCGATGGGAACTCCTGTGTCTCAGGCGGCTTCGCCGCCTTCGACACAGTCGTCCATTGTTTACTCTGCCGCCATTTTGTTTTTCTCGTGACGTAACCATGGTAACCAAAAAATTTGTTCACAGATCTTCATCATCTGACTTGACCTACCCACACACCAAATTTCGGTCAAATCGGAGCACTTTGAGTTTTCGGCGGCCATCTTGTTTGTGCCCACTTCCGGTTACCATGGCAACACCATTTTTTTAACCCCACGTTGACCTGACCCTGGTCCACACCTAACCCCATACCAAGTTTCAAGTCGATCGGAATAAAACTGTGGAAACGTATGAGTGTCACACAGACACACACACAGACACACAGACACACACACACACAGCGAAAACTCAAAGTGCTCCGATTTGACCGAAATTTGGTGAGTGGGTTGGTACAATCGAATGATGAAGATCTGTGAAAAAAAATGTTGGTTGTCATGGTTACGTCACGAGAAAAACAAGATGGCGGCTGAAGAATTTGGACGACTGTGTCGAAGGCGGCGAAGCCGCCTGAGACACAGGAGTTCCCATAGACTTAAAACTTGGTATGGGTTAGGTTTGGGCCGGGGTCAGGTCATGGTGGGATTAAAAAATGGTGTTGCCATGGTAACCGGAAGTGGGCACAAACAAGATGGCCGCCGAAACTCAAAGTGCTCCGATTTGACCGAAATTTGGTGTGTGGGTAGGTGAAACTTGGTGTGGGGTTAGGTGTTGGCCGGGGTCAGGTCAGGGTGGGGTTAAAAAAATGGAGTTGCCATGGTAACCGGAAGTGGGCACAAACAAGATGGCCACCGAAAACTCAAAGTGCTCCGATTTGACCGAAATTTGGTGTGTGGGTAGGTACAGTCGAATGATGAAGATCTGCGCAATAATTTTTTGGTTGTCATGGTTACGTCACGAGAAAAACAAGATGGCGGCTGAAGAATTTGGACGACTGTGTCGAAGGCGGCGAAGCCGCCTGAGACACAGGAGTTCCCATCGACTTAAAACTTGGAATGGGATTAGATGTGGGCCAGGGTCAGGTCATGGTGGGGTTTAATAAAATGGCGTTGCCATGGTAACCGGAAGTGGGCACAAACAAGATGGCCGCCGAAAACTCAAAGTGCTCCGATTTGACCAAAGTTTGATGTGTGGGTTGGTCAAGTCAAATGATGAAGATCTGTGAACAAATTTTTCGGTTACCATGGTTATGTCACGAGAAAAACAAAATGGCGGCAGAGTAAACAATGGACGACTGTGTCGAATGCGGCGAAGCCGCCTGAGACACAGGAGTTCCCATCGACTTAAAACTTGGTATGGGGTTAGATGTGGGCTGGGGTCAGGTCATGGTGGGGTTAAAAAAAGGTGTCGCCATGGTAACCGGAAGTGGGCACAAACAAGATGGCCGCCGAAAACTCAAAGTGCTCCGATTTGACCGAAATTTGGTGTATGGGTAGGTAAAGTCCAACGATGAAGATCTGTGAACACATTTTTGGTTATGGTTACGTAATGAGATAAACAAAATGGTGGCTGAAGAATTTGGCTTTGTATGTGGCTTTGACGCTTTGCGCATTGCCTGGCCGCGAAGCGGCTAGTATATATATATATATATATATATATATATATATATATATATATATATATATATATATATATATATATATATATATATATATATATATATATATATGCCGTGAGGCCTTTTGAACGCCCCATCGTAGGCCCTATGTGTTGCCTTATAATAAATAGCGCGTCTTAGCGCAATTTTCTTATTGCGACAATGTTACTCATCATAGCTTCTGAATAACGACATAAATGTAGGATCCTTGTGCATGCAGTTGGTTTTGAAAGCGTTAGTAGTCGGTGCAGTCTTGAGTCGGAACGGAAGGTTATTCCACAGGTTAGCAACACGATTACTGAAACAATACTTTCTTAGGTTAGTAGGCCCCTATTACTACGGTAATTGAACAAATACTTTTCCGTCTGCATTTCTCGTACTGGCGCAACTTGGTGACTTGAAAAAGTCGCTCCACTCCACGTCTACGTACGAGATCATTGTACAATTTGTAAGCCTCTATTAGGTCACCACGAATCCTTCTTCCCTTCAGTGAGTGCAGATTCAAATACTCTATAAGCGCTCGCTGTAAGACATCTCCCGACATTCACTCAACAACTTGGTAGCCCTGCGCTGGACTCGCTCACAGCCTCTGACTGTCTTTTTAAGTGTGGGTAGGCCTACCATATAATGTTACCATACTCAACTCTTGGACGAACTATAGCTTTGTATAGCTGAATGAAAATGTCCTTGTTTAAATATATAAAGGTTCTTTTGATAACTCCAATCATCTGATTGGCCTTGTTTATATATAGAAGCTTGAAAATGTGGGTCGAATGACAATTTAAGGTCAAAAGTGACTCCCAAGTCTCTCTCCTCGTTGCATACCGTAAGATTTAATTAAGTTAAAATTTAAGTCATCTTTTCCCACTTTCATAGTGTATTTGACGCGCGCGCGCGCGCACACACACACACACACACACACACACACACACACACACACACACACACACACATTCTAGTAAACTAGAGATTTCGCCTACCGGCAAAAGTATCTATCTGACTCTGGTTTACAGAATGACACACACACACGCACGCACTCACGCGCACGCACACGCACACATCGAGCGAGCTTTCTTTTCAGATTCGGTGAGTACTCTGTGACAGTTCTGATAATCTGCGGAAGACTGGGAAACACTTCCCCGATCAGCAGTGTACGGACTTCAGAGAGACACGAGTAGCTCATCCTCCTCGGCGAGAGCCTCCCTAGGATCTGCGGTCTCCTGCATCTGCGCGCTGCTCAACACTTGGGACGTAGAGTGTAAACGGAATAAACCGAGAGGAAGCGGAATCCTCCGAGAATACTCGACATCGTTAGCCGACGAGAACACAACTTCCGGAAGATACAGGGGAACAAGTCGGGGGGAAGCCACAGCTAAAATGCGACTACTTTGAACAACGGACATCAACCCCCGCACAACATTTGCAGTTTTACACCCCCATCGTGATACAGGTAAGTAGTGTCGAATATCAGATCGTTCACACTCTGAAAAACCAACATGATTATTTGCGTCGTACAATCACGTGTGGCGACTTGACAAACACGACAACCGTCATTACTAAATTTAGCAAACATATAACCGTAAAAGGTATTACCAGTTCGGAGAGTGATCCGTGCTACCCGTATATGGAAGGTTAGCTAGGTCCCTCAACTTATTGTGAACGAGGAGTCTCGGCCGAAGACATTCGGGCTGTCAACTCTCCGATAGAAGGTGAGTTACATCTGACATCAGATTCAAAGACCTACGGGTCGGGTACGCAAAGAATGTTTACTTACATTCTTTGGGGTACGTGAGCTTGTGGGAGAAACTGCGGTATCAATTTTCAAAATAAAATTTGTACCTTTTTCTCTCTCTTTTTTTCAATGAACGGTTGCAGCACGTAGTTAGCTATCTTTCATCTCTCATCAGCTTCTCATCGGGGAAATGATTTGATCATCATGCAAAATTTTTAACCATCCCACTCTTTAGCTTGTTAGTATAATGTTAATATATGTTATGGTTACGCTTTTTTACTATGCTTATAGCAGTTTTTTTAAATATTGGCCTACATGTATATTTCTCATACTGTCATTGCCTCAAGATTTCTCATGAGGACATGTTTCTCAGATTCCTCTTACAGAACTTTACATGATAGATTTTAGTTTTGTGTGTGGCAAACCAGATTCAAAATATACTGCTCTAAATGTTAGGGAAGGTGAATGACTATTCAGAACTTGGAAAAGTAAGTGAAAAACTATATAATTGATTATAATTTATATCTGATGAGACAATCCTTGCTTTGAAATGGCATGATTTGGAAGCCAAAGCTTTTGATGTAGTGTTGAAAATCAAAAGAGTTTTATAAGGTATATTTTGTTGAGTAAGGAATATGGTATTCAAATTTTAAAGTTGCAGTAATGTGTTATGCTTTTATGCTTCTCAGTTAGTGTTGCTTTTAAGGCCTGTTATAATTTTGTTTGTCTACTCTCTCTCTCACTCTCTCTCTCTCTCTCTCTCTCTCTCTCTCTCTCTCTCTCTCTCTCTCTCTCTCTCTCATGGATTTGAATTTTGGACATCATGAAATTCAAACTTCTCACCCACTGCCATGTGTAAAGGGTCACAAAAACTTATATCCCATTACAGATTTTATTCCCCCGACTTGTGGAAAGAATAGCCCCCCCCAAGCAGCATGTCTGAAGGCACGTGGATGTTGATGTCCTCTAACTCACGGGAAGGCCCTGTTCCTGTCAATAGCCTCTTTGTCACTATCCCAGAAAGGGAACATGAGTTTTTCCAGGCAGTCCGCCACAGTGACATGGACGAGATTCAAAACTACCTACAACGGGGTGTGGATGTCAACATGAAGCACAGTGGTGAGTGGGTTGAGAAGTTAAAGAGAATGTGACATGTTGGTTGTTATGTCTGACAGTTCAACTCCCCACCCAGGAGTAAAACTGGGTACCTGTAAGGGCAGTGATGGCCCACTGTGGTGTGATTAACCCCCAGTGTGACCAAGAGCAAGCATCAGGTGAGAATGCTTTCTATGGAATGGGGATGGTGACAAGAACATTTAACTTTGCATCCTCATTTCACTCTGATTGTAGAGATGTACCTGTGAAGGATTTATCAGCCAGGCTCAGTCATCCAGAGCAAAGTACTGTAAAGTTGGGTTTGAAGCTGTGACACAGTGGACAACTTGTTTTATAAAACCAATACTATTTATTATCTTTGACTTTGCCTTCATAGAGCAATGCCAGATATCACACAGGGATGCGTTTTGAGTCCCTCCCTCTTTCTCATCTGTAAATTGAATGTTAAGAGGATTCAGATGGCATCTTGGAGCCAGGATGATGATTTCCTTGTGGACAACTGTTTCTTTTGAGTGATTCCAAGTGGGTGTGCATGTATGCATGTGTGTGTGTGTGTGTGTGTGTGTGTGTGTGTGTGTGCGTGTGTGTGTGTGTGTGTGTGTGTGTGTGTGTGTGTGTGTGAAAGAGAGAGAGAGAGAATTGGTTAGGGTTTGCTTGGATTGCATTGGATGGAATAGTTTGGTTGGTTGATCAGGTGGTTGATTAGTCATTTGATCAGATGAAAGGTTGGCCACACACATTTGCTTTGATACATCCTTGTTAAATTATTTCTTCTGTGCCGTCTGTTAGTGATGAACCAACATTTGTCATAAAATAACAATTCACTATTCAGTGATAGTGTAGCAAGAAACTCCCAACGGAGCGAGGCAGCAGACTGTCTTCAGAGGAAAGGCCCCATCAACAAGTGTTTCGGACACTTAATAAATAACAATTCACTATTCAGTGATAGTGAAATAGAATCAAAGTTAAATGAGTGATGAGAGTATATATATCTTGATGAATTCTGATATTGTTCTTTCCCCAGATGGAGCCTGTATACTGAAAGTGCCATCCATGTTTCGCCAGCTGAGGATGACAGAGTATGCACCAATCCATTCAGCAGTAGCACATTGCCCTGAGGAGGTGAGAGCAGGGAGAGGAAATTTTAAATGTATATATATTATGATTACAATGAGCTGAGGTGTGTGTGTGTGTGTGTATGCATGCATATGTGTGTGCGTATGCATGTGCATGCATATGTGCGTGCATGTGTGCACTCAGGCATACACGTGTGTGTGCATGCATGTGTGTATGTGTATGCACGTGTGTGTGTGTTTGTGTGTGTGTGTGTGCAAGCATGTTTGACTGTGTTCATAGACCTAAGTCACAGAAGTCATGCATAACTGTTGGATTTCCGTTTGATTTTGTAAGTTGTGGAAAACAAACTGAAAACGTTTGGAGGAAATTTAGTTATAATATCAGGCTGATAATTTTGCAGAGATGATATATATATATGTGTGTGTGTGTGTGTGTGTGTGTGTGTGTGAGAGAGAGAGAGAGAGAGAGAGAGAGAGAGAGAGAGAGAGAGAGAGAGAGAGAGAGAGAAAGAGAGAGAGAGAGAGAAACAACAGTATGTACATCATAAGTTTGTCAAAAACAAGATTAATGCATGCATCATGCACTTTTGCCTATTACACTATCTTTCTTAGTCTTTTTACCCTTACTCAGAATAATCCATTACTGTTGCTGCTTTTCGCTATGCCATATGGTGACTATTAAAAAGCCAAGACTCTCATTGTTAGATCACTGTGATAGAGCAAAGGAATGGAAGCAATGTGTCCAAGAGAGTTCAGTCTATGTTCATTTCCCTTCAGGTACTGGAGAAGCATGTGTACAAAAGAGTTAAGAATGATTCCAATTCTCTCAGGTGTTGGAGACGCTGGTGGAGGCCGGAGCAGACCTGAACATCCAAGACGGCATGGGACGGACTCCTCTCTTTGTGGCTGTGGCTGTCGGCAGATATGATGTCGTCCAGTTCCTCATCAGCAAGGGTTAGTATGGTAGATAAAAACCGCTGGCGCTGAACCTCCAGGTTTTGGCATATAAAAAACCCCAATAAAGCTGTGAGGATCTCCAGTAAACCTGGAGGGATAAAAAATCCTTCTTTCTCCTTCACCAATGTCCAATCTCCCTCGAAAATATGTTACGTTATTCGACGTCAAATGATCACGTCACACATTTTGCATTCGGACTCTGTTGTAGCGTTTTCTTGGCAACACCAAAACGTAAGAAAGTCACTTTCTTTTCAAATCTCAATTCTGAAAATTTGATACATTCAATCGGACCTAACTTCCAGTAAGTGTGCAAAATGTCAAGGAAATTCATCCAGTAGTTTTTGAGATATCAGTCGTTAAGTCGGGACAGACAGACACACACACACACACACACACACACACACACACACACACACACACACACACACACACACACACACACACACACAGATAAAGCTGTGAGGACCTCCAGTAAACCTGGAGGGATAAAATGATACTTTAGATTGCACTGTGTTAAGCAAACAGAGTTCATTATTACACGTTTGGTTTTTCAAGGCTAAATTTAAGTATCTGAGATGGCAAGTTTGGAGAAGTTTTCTTGTAGAAAAGTCAGAATAAGGAGAGGGAGGAGGTTGTGAGGAAATTTGGAAAACTTTTCTATAAGGTGTGGTTCATGCAGTTTGAGAGTTATGCCATTGTCTGAGCAGGTTGTGGTAAAATGCAATGCTTTTTAAGATATCCACTTATCAGTAGAAATGGCAGTTGAGACCTGTTCGAGGTGTGCTTTTTTCCTTAATGGGTAGGTGTAGACATTTATATGGGTTGAAAGGGGTTGGACATGAGGGTTTGGCAACTAGTTTGTTGCTGCACTTGGGTTTGGCTCTATATCTTTCAGGATGAGGTGAATGAATGCATGATTGAATCCTAATGACCCCCAAGTGTTGTCTTTGGCTGTTAGGGGTTGCCCCCTGGCTGAGCTGCTGGAGGAGGCAGTAAGAAGAGCCCAGCAGCCTGGGGTTCTAGCTGATGAGGGAGGCACTTAGCAGCTCTGGCCTAAGTTTACTCATTGTACACTAAATAAGTAAATTCACTCATGAGTGTATTAGGCTATTTTTATTTTGTCAGCTATTCCACTGACTATATTCTGGCAGTCCTTTTATTTGCAAGGAAGTTTTAATGAAAGTTTGATGGCATGAAAATCACCATTTTTGTTGTTCTCATTAATTTCAAAATGGAACCTCATATCCTGCTATCATTTCACTACATAAGCATTCTAGACCTCTTCCTGAGATTTGAAGCATCACATCCATCGTGATGGCAAGAGTTGTTTCCCTTTGATTGAAGGGTAAGTACAGTAGTCCCTCCGTTATACAACCATCCAAAATCCGCTTTAAACACGGTCTTATAACAGGGGGGTCATATAATGGGAACCAGTGAAACAGGGAGGTACCGTGCAGAAGCACACATACATACACATGATATAAAGGTAGCCTCTTTAGTCCAACAGGCTTTTTTGTGTATTGTAAACCAAATCAGTTAAATAAGTGTTAGTTTTTTGCATGCCACTTCCTTGTTCAGGAGAGCAATGTAACTGATTGTGACTATGTCACTGTGTTCCATGCCCCAGATGTTAATGATCATCAACTATATCAGCCCCTTCTTGTGCTTGATAGCTACAGCAAAGATGAACAAATCAAAAAGAAAAGAACAAAAATAAATGTGGATTATTTCCATGATTTTATTCATATACTCAAAATACTTGACAAAAACATTTCGACAGCCAGCCGTTGGAAGCCTGGAAATTGTCCTTCTTCTAGAGATAAGTGCAATGGTTTCTCTTGAAAGAGTCATCCCGTCACTGGGCTGTTCCTCCTTGCTTCACAGAACCAAAACCAGACTCCATCGTCGATGGTAGTCAACACAGTTATCTTTGATTTGCTCGTATTTCTCTCTCCACCCTCTCCAGCTTGCCAGCATCTTTTGATTGATTCCTTGTTTGTCGAACAATGGACTGTATTTGGGTTTTTCCCACACCCAAAGATCTTGCTATTGATAAGCAACTCTCACCTTTGTTGCTTCTTTCAACAACTTTTATCCTTTCAAGAAGCGAAAGCACCTTCCGTTTTATTTCATTGAGGACGCCATTGCACCGGTAAACGTGCAAACAAAAGCAAGGGAAATAACTGCGCTGATTTACATGAAAATTAAAACTTCCGAATGATCGCTGTGGAGAATGCAGTAAATGGTCGATTTGCTAAACCCGTTGTTTAACAAAGGTCGCATATGGTCTGTAAAAGGACGGTCGCTTGTCGGATAATGGGGGTGGTCGCATTGTGATTTCTTTGATATATAGGATAAAGACTACCAATGCATCCGTCACAGAAAATTAGGTTGTAAGGTCGAGGTGGTTGCATGTGGGAGAGCCGCTTAACGGAGGAACTACTGCATTGCACAATTTTGTATGGGATACTTGCCCTTTCATTACAATATGTGTGTGTATGTGTTTTCTTGCTACTGTTTTTTTTCTTCTTTTTTTAAAACTTGAAACTTATGTTTCATTTCGTCGTACCACCCAAAATGTTCATGACTTTAATCCGACTTTAACAGTCCCCTTCACTTTACAGTAAGTGATATCGCTCACTTCTTTGTAGGGAAAAGAGTTTTCAAATTTGGAGAATGAGTGGGTGCTAATAAGCTGTAAGCTTCATAGGGCAAAGAGGATTAATTATTAATTGGGTCATGGTCATTACACCTACGAAGGCATGTCATGCAGAGTTATTCATGGAGGGCAGCTTACAGACAGCTTCCAGGTGTGAACCGGAGTCCAACAAGGATGCTTGTTGTCACCGTTCCTCTTCCTTCTCGCCATCGATTGGATTATGAAGGAATCCACCAGCAAAAGAAGGAACTTAATCCAATGGACCCTGTGAACCCAGCTTGACAATCTAGACTTTGCCGACGACCTCGCTCTCCTCTCCCATAGCCGACAGCAGATGCAGGAAAAGACGGACGTCCTGGCAGCCATGTCAACACAGCTTGGCCTCAACATCCACAAGGACAAGACTAAGATCCTGAAGACCAACTCCACCAGTGCCGAACCAGTCACCCTAAATGGAAGTCCCCTGGAAGAAGTTCAGTCCTTCACCTACCTGGGTAGCATCATCAACCAGGAGGGAGGCACAGATGCAGATGTCAGGGCAAGGATCGGCAAAGCAAGGGCCGCCTTCATCCAGCTCAAGAACATCTGGTCTTCCAGAGAGCTTACTTTGACCACCAAGATCCGATTGTTCAACTCCAACGTCAAGTCGGTCTTACTGTATGAAGCGGAGACCTGGAGGACGACGAAGACCACCATCAGGAAAGTCCAGACCTTCATCAACAGCTGCCTCAGAAGGATTCTTCGTATCCGCTGGCCTGACACCATCAGCAACGCCAACCTTTGGGAAAGGACCCGCCAACTTCCTGCAGAAAAAGAAATCAGGAAGAGACGATGGGGCTGGATAGGTCACACCCTACGGAAACCGCCTACCAACATCACCAGGCAGGCGCTGAGATGGAATCCCCAGGGAAAGCGGAAGAGAGGCCGTTCAAGAAACACCTGGCAGTGTGACCTTCAGGCTGACACCAATAAGATGGGCTACACCTGGAACCAGCTAGAGAGGATGGCCCAGGACAGAGGACTGTGGAGAGCTGTGGTTGGCGGCCCATACCCTGCTAGGGTCGACGGGCAGTAAACTAAGCAAAAAACTCATGGTCATTATGATTGTTGTGATGCTATAATTTTCTAAGTTAATTTTACCCCAACAGCACTAGAGTAGTGCCTGATGTGATTGATGATGATGAGAAGGAGGAGGGTGTAGGAATAGAATTAGGCTGTACAGTTGGTTGAATCAAAAGGTAAATGTCCATAAAATTTAACCAGCTAAAACTTGCAGTAGATAAAGTAGGCTTTGAAGAATGTTATAAATGACAATGCTGAATGATAAGCACTATCTCTTATTTGTGTGAATAGTCATGATACATGCTGGTCAGGGTGGGTGTGTTGATCTTGATGGTGGTTAGGTTTGAGTGATCTTTGCATGTTGGCCATGAGCCAACTTCGGATGAGAATGCTTCCCAGGAAGTGGTGATGGTTCTGATACCTGACTCATTGTCATCATATCTGTCTGTTGCTGTGTCAACAGGTGTCAGTAAAGGATTGATCAAGGGGCTCATTCATCAGGGGATAAACACTTGACAATTCTGTACCTGCTGCAACCCTGTGTCATAATTTTGTCCATTCTGGTAATTCTGTCTTTCACCATGTGCACTTGGTGAGCATCTACTTTGCACCTAGCCCACTGTGTGGCTGTGTTAGCATTGCTTCAATGTTTATGATGTGCCGAAGCAAAACAAAAGTAATAGTATTTACAGGAACTTCCCTTCCGTCTTGTCTAAAATATCAAGATCACATGTTTCTGACAGACCACCCACCCCAGTGCTTTCTTTTCATGTCTTGAATGAGTGCATGGTCAGCCCCTTGCTTGTTGAAACCCTGTCTTTTGACAGGCAGAGATGGGCAAGTATGCTTATGGGGTTTGAAGATGCGCAAAGCACAGTGTCGTGGCACTATCCCTGGGACAGGAAAAATCTGGGTTCATTTAAATAGGTAAATGTAAAGCAGTTTGATCCTTACATTGAGGTGATGAGTCGCTATTGACAACACCTTTACCTTTACCTTTGTTGCAATCCAATTGCTGGAGGAGGAGCAAGCATAAGTTTTACAAAAGGGACGACTGACATGAATTTGTGTTGCAGGTGTGGACTTGAACCAGCAGACAGAGAGCAAGCGGACAGCGCTGCTGGAAGCTGTCTGCAACCACAATGTACGCCTGGTGGACTTGCTGCTCCAGGCAGGGGCAGATGTCAACTTGGCCGACATGAAGGGAACCACAGCTCTGTGGGGCTCCGTCCTGTCTTGGAACCACGACGTCACTCTCATCAACAATCTTATCAAAGGTGTGGCCCTTTTTCCCAAATGCTCTCTGTATGCATGTTGAGATTTGGTGTACAGATTGATTTTTTAGATATGAAAGGATTAACTCTCTTCACCCCACAGTAACATTAAGGTAGGCAACCTTGTAAAATTTAATGGTTACCTTAAATAACATTAAATAACCTTTTTTTTTCATTCAGACAAGTTTTATTTTCTTCCTCTTGATAACAATTCTCTCACATACTGTAAAAAAATTATCATCCTTTCTGTGAGGCTAAAAAAAAAGAGAAAATACTAGAATAGCTCAAAATCTATTAAAACAAGCAGGCCCTCAACCCCAATTCTCTTCCCAGATCCCTCTGACAACTACAGCACAGCTACACTCTAAATCTCATGCAGGCGAGAAGGAAATAAAAAAGGAGAAAGTCTGAGTTGTCTCCCCCTTGACCACAATCCATGCTGATCCATACGGTCTAGGACAGAGTACCTCATTCAGGAATGTCATGGTGGACAATTTTTTTTCTTCCAAACAAGTTTCATTTCCTTCTTCATAACAACATATTTCTCTCACACAGAAAATATTCACCATTCCTATGAGGCTCATATAATGGGCTTCAAAAATATATAATACAAGAATAGCTAAAAATCTAATCAAGGAAAACATCACAGCATGTTTGATGTATATGCACAAACTAAATTCAACGTATGATGAGTCTAATCAATGTTTTCCTCACCCACAGCTGGAGCAAAGGTGAACATCACCAATAGCTATGGTGCCACGATCCTGATGTCTCTGCTCTCCATGAAGACGCAGCAAATGCCAGCTGTCCTCAAGTGTCTCATCAAGGCAGGGGCCAATGTCAACAAGGCAAGGAACACCTAGAAAGATGGCTCCCCAATGTCTAAACAGAAATGACCCCTAGTGTTGCTTGGAGGTGTAGGAATGCCTTGTTTAATGAAGGAGGCTGCATTTAATTAAATGCTTCCCTTTAGTTTGTTTCCATATGATTAGATGCTTCATTTGCTGCAAGTGTGTTTGAAGATTACAAGTGTTGGAGAGAGAAACAATGCTCGAGGAATGGGTAAGTTGCAGGAGATATTGTAGTGTTCTGAGCAATGGAAATCATCACATGGAAACATATCCTGAAAGTTTCCAAAAGGACTGAAGGCATTGTAGTTCATCACTTGGACTGCTGCCGTTTTGGATTGTAGAGCTCTACTTAGATGTAGCTGTCCAAGCATTCATCAGTGTTTGTTGCTTCCCTTGATCTGCCCTGTCATCCTTCCCACCAACAGTCCTCCAACCATCCTTTCGCCCATCCTTCTGTCCATCTGTCTATTCCATCTCTTCATTAAATCAGTATGTGCAGATTGCGGGCAGAAATGCATTTATCCATTCATTCATATACCCATACATCTATACCACAAGTCCCATCCTTCCATCCAACCTTCCCTTCCTCCATCTATCTGTTCTGATTATGTCTGTATGGCAGACAGTGTCACTTTCCCTGGATATGCCGATCAAATGCCAGAACCTTCTGAGATAAAACTTCTTAATTTTCAATGGTTGTCCGCAGTTTTATTACTTTTCTATAATAATAGTATCCTCTAGGATGTTTGTACCTTCATGGGACACTTGTGTCTGTGTGCAGGTGGACTACTCGGGCTGGTCCCCGCTGCACTTCGCTGTCGTGAACCGCTGCAAGGAAGTGATCTTGTGCATCCTACTTGCCTCTGGTGCCAGCATGGAGCTGCGTGACAAGAACGGTAAGAGATCACATCCAGATGCCAGAATCTTTGTACTCATTTCTCCAGTCCCTTCTTCTGTGCTTATCTGGGAAGTGGCATGGCACAGTCAGCAGCCAACCCAACTACCACACCAGTGCCTGGGAACGGAGAGAGGGAGTGCACACTGTGAGATATGACCCAGGCGCTGCTCTGCAGCAGCCAGAGATGAAAATTCCCAAAGTGTACTTTGGTTGAAAAATGTACACTATAAATAGTAGCAGTAGTTGTAGTGGTCATAGTTAGTAATAGTAGTAGTAGAAGTAATAGTGGGGGTTAGTTTTTGCCATTGAGTTATGATTGATTATATTGGCCTGCCTGCAGGGCTTGGATGTAGTGGTGACATTTGGTGAGGTACCACATTGTTTTCTCATGGAATTACAGTTTTAGTCGCCTCTCATCTGAATCAATGGTTTTGATCTGTGTGCTTGCTAACTGTAGACATTCTGAGCCCCACATTTATATATCAGACTTGGTATCACTAGGATATATATATACTGGTGATTTGAATCCTGCATTTTCCACATGATTCCTTCATGTTAGAAAGCTTGTAGACTTAATTCATTTCCAAATTATTTGTGCTGACACTACACCTGCACACACACACAGACACACATGCATACACATGCACACTCATGCAATCACACACACACACACACCTACAAACAAATAATCGAAAGAGGAAAGGAATTAAAAACTACCGGTTACAAATAGAAGAAGAGGTATTCAGAGATTTTTGGTAAGATTTCATGTGCAGATGTCAGACGTATACAGCCATAAATTCAGGTACAGAAAATTGCAATCAATATTGTGTCCGTTTTGTAGAGACAAGGAAAAAAATAAGAAAAACATTTTCTATTAGAATGTCCCATTTGTGAAGATTGAAGATGTCGATACCTGAGACAGAATATGAGTGTTGGTGGCAATAATTATGTTACCTCAGTGGTCTCTTTTGACAGAGAGGTAATACAGAGCATAAGCATGTACCAGTACCATGCCTTTTGAAGACAATCTGAGGCTATCGATCTGATGAAACTGGATGAAGTTTATTTTGAATATTATGTCTCATTGTCCATACCTGATTATTTAAAATTATTGTGGAAATTATTTTTGACTCACATGCGAAGCAAAAGTGAGTCTACGTACTCACCCGTTTCGTCCGTCCGGGCGTCCAGGCGTCCGTTTAAAACTTTAACGTTGGATTTTTCTCGGAGACTATTAAGTCTATCAACACCCAATTTGGCATGATGGTGTATGATGACAAGGCCTCAAAAAACATACATAGTGACTTGACCTTGCGTCAAGGTCGCAGGAGCCATAAATGTTGTCTAAAAAACAGCCATTTTTCACATTTTCTCAATTTTCTCTAAAGTTTTTGAGATTGGATACCTCACCTATACATGGTATATAGGGCAAAGTAAGCCCTATTTTTTTTTACCAGTTTGGTTGACCTTGCTTCAAGGTCAAGGTCACAGGAGCTCTTCAAAGTTGGATTGTATACATATTTTGAAGTGACCTTGACCCTGAACTATGGAAGATAACTGTTTCAAGCTTAATAATTATGTGGGGCACATGTTATACTTTCATCATGAGACACATTTGGTCACATATCATCAAGGTCAAGGTCACTTTGACCCTAATGAAATGTGACCAAAATGGGGTAGTGAACCTCTAAAAGTGACCATATCTCATGGTAGAAAGTGCCAATAAGCACCATTAAGCTTCCTATGTCTTGAATTAACAGCTTTGTGTTGCATGACCTTGAATGACCTTGACCTTGGGTCAAGGCCACATGTATTTTGGTAGGAAAAATGTGTAAAGCATTTCTTAGTTTAGTGTATGATGTCATTGCTAGGTGTAGTTGATTGGCCTTGACCTTGAAGGTCGCCTGAAGGTCAAGGTCATGTAAAGGTCAAGGTCAAGCATGTGAGTCGTATGGGCTTTGCCCTTCTTGTTAGTTTTAGGAAGGCCTGTAGTACCTCGATCAACCTTTTAAGGAAAAAAAGAGAGTTGTGAACCATTTCAATGAAAGGAGAGATTGAATATACTCAACAGAGATATGAACACTGTCCGTCCACTGATTAATGTAAGAAAATTTTCATTGTGTATAGATGTAATGTTTTAATTTGGTATAAATTGACGTTGATAGGGGATAGAGCCCACTCAATAAAATAATTCATTCTTGCATACACATGCACACACATTCATACGACAGAGCTTATCTACATCTTTCATGTGTTTATTTGAACAGGTTTGACACCCTTTGATGTGGCAGTACAGATTCCCAACCGAGTGGCCATGGAGGTGTTATTGCGTGCGGACTGTCCGCGCTCACCTGCTGTTCTGGAGGCACCAAAGGTGGTACTGATGGCACCACATGTTCCAGAGTTCATGGAGTGGCTGCGAGAGGAGCTATGCACACCTCGCAGGCTTGTTCGTCTGTGCCGAGAGTCCATTCGCAAGCATATTGCCCCAGATAATCTAAGCAAGCTGCAAACCCTCGGGCTGCCCATCACCTTGGAAAACTTTGTAGCCTGCAAGGTGCTGGATTGATTTGATGTGCCTATTGGATGGTTCCAGTGGTAGAAAAGTGGCTCCTGAAATCCTTGCAGTATGGAGCTGTCTTTCATGTTGAAGAGCTCTGCAGCCAGCTTTTGCAGCAGGGGTTCAGCATGCAGGGTCTCTTAAGGAAGGTTAGCTGGCTGTGTGTATGTGGAGTGAGAGGTTTCAGGGCTGTTGCCAGAGCAGTGATGAGAGAGAAATAGCTTTATTCCCGGTTTGCACTGGAGTGTATTAACTGTAGGAGTTTGAGGTTGATGTGTGAACTGATTAGGATGATAGTTGTAGTTATTCAGTGGTTGATGGAGTCCCTCCTTTTGTTGTGTTGCACATACATCATTTGAAAACTTGCCCGGTTTGCTCGATTTCTTTCTCATCTGTACTCCACCGTTTGCTTGTTGTTGGGCCAGGTTGTTTTGCTTTGCTTGCTGTGAAAGCAAACTTGAAGCAGCTTCATTGTAGGGCTCTTCAGGTGTCAATTTGTTGTCAAAGCCAACCAGATGCCATCTATGGACACTTGGTCTCCACCCTTTTATGAACTTCCCCCTCTCTAGACCTCAAATTACAACTTACTTGCATGCTTGGTAGCAAGATTAGTGCCATGAGGGATCTCCTTTCTCTTCCTTTCTTTCTGTGGACAAGTGTCTTTAAATGATGGTACCAAATGTGAATTGCTGAGATGTGTTGAAGCCGCCACCTTGCATGTCAAACTAGTATTTACTGAGCAAGCGGCAAGAGCAGCTAATGTGAATGAAAACTAGAGTTGCATTCTTGAGTGGATCTTTATGGCTTGAAGGAGGCACTTTACAATGTATGGGTTTATGTCATTTGTGTTTCTCTATTGCTTGACACCTCATTGTGTCCTGGTGGAAATCTGTTTTTTCTAGTCAAAATCCCCTCTACAGTCTCTGCAAAGGTAATGAGTCACTGAGGCAAAGTTGACTAGAGGGGAAACACCATGTTGTGGCACATGCTGATGTACAAATATGGGGTAAACCTACTAGATCGTTGTTACAGGAATGTTGTGGACAACTTTAAAACCAGCCAAACGGGATGAGTGTTGCTGTGATTCATCCTTTTTGCTGTAGTGAGGAAATGATGCTTCTGCCAGGGATTGTCTACAAGTGTTTTATGAGAACCAGATCCAAACATTCCTTTTTCGCATTAATGTTTGCGATATTCTCCAGTTTTTCTATGCAAAAACCATGTCCCCTTTGTCATGTATATGGTGAGCATCAGATATCATGAATGTTTGCATTAATTTGTGAGACATTTACCACTTTTTCTATGCAAGGAATGAGTCCTTTTTTATATATGAATATTGCCTGTTTTTAGGAGATACTTTGTTCTTCTACTCAGAAGTTGAGAACAATGCCTGCTCACAATTTGTTTGATATCCTAATGCATGAATCATCACATTCATTATTAGGTAAACAAGGAGTCTTTCATGATTGTGACTAAGGCACTTTTTGTTGTCAGTTGGATTGTCCTGTATTGACAAGATTGAATATGACATAGCACTGATAAGAATGGCCTCCTATGGTGGTGATATTTCTTGTTTTGGGGCATAATGTTGTTGCTGGTGATGTTCATCGTGAGTAGCTACATGTTGTGAAGCCATGTTAGACTGGTATGTTACTGCCAGACTCAAAGGCAGTGGTGATATCCTGTGTCACATTGTTTGTGTTATACTAGAGAAGGCGTTTCAAGATCTGCTGTTCATTTTCACATAACCAGAAGCTGTGTTATTTATTATTTTGCATAGGCGGGATGAGAGGTGGATCATTTTAGCTGTAAACTGTATTATTTTCAAGTTGAAGTAAATTAGTTTTTACAAGGAACACATTTTAAAAAAATTATTATTTTTGCATGTACTGAATAAAGTGTACAAAACGTTCAAATACTAGTAGTTCTTACCTCTGCCAAGGAAATTTTGTTTTTACTTTATTGAATTTGTGAACAAAGCAATCACTTTGATGAAGTTACGTACTATAATCTAGTGCTCTGTGAATTTTATTGCTGTTCATTTGGCACAACAGTGAGACATCCACTCAAGCTTAGCAGCAATTTTATCAACACTTCCATTTTCCTATTTTTTTGCTGACCAAACAGGTTGCTGATGAAAACTCCTTGTTACAATATTTTTAATCAATTGGCATGCATTTCCCTTTCATCTATGCACCTAACATTAAATAAATTTTTAAAATGCAAATAGGGGTGGGGTGGGGGAATTATTAATGCTTGTCTCACAGAGGAGAGACAACAAATTACGGCCACAAATCCTTCCCATTCATTAGACTGAATGCAAGCACAGAATCAATGAGGACATTGAATTTACAACATTATATTTTTGTTCAAAATTTTTTTTGAAAGCACTTGGCAAGCATCTTGAGCATGCCTGAATTGTATGAGAATGGCACAATGCAAACACACGCATACGTACATGTGATAGAATACGGCAGGCTACACAGTATGAAATGATGGGATACCTCAATCAGAGCACTGAGGCACATAAGCCATGAGATGCTGCAAGAAACTCAGCAAAGCACCATGATGTCCTGGTGTTTGAGCCTAAGATTAACCCTTGTCCTGGGTAGGAGAGGATTTCAAAGAGGTATATTCTTTCTTTCGGTGGTCTGCGATTGATAGTCATGTGTGCATAATATGCAAATTATGGAAACAAACCGAGTAATGCTGACACTCCATTGATAACGAGACCTGGAATATACCTCCTCGAACCAGGCCCCCATTGAGATTTTGTTTCAGTCTTCACCACGCTATTGTCTGGTGACCTACACTAGACCAAAGACACTCGACTGCTAAAAGTACTGATGCTGAAAAGCTTCATTTAGTCCTTCTTTTGAGGGAATGCTTCTGGGGAATTTCACCTCCTGTCACTGCTGTGCAGCTTCCGGCAACTGGTTTCACTCTACGGTTGGAGAAGTAATGCAAGTGAAGCTCCTTGCTCAAGGGTGTAACTCTGGATTCCATGCAATTTCGGACAAAGGACCTTCCAACTGTAGATGTGAGAAGACTGTTCTGTTGATCTTTTATCTAGGCTGTTTGCCAAGTATTTGAATCCTTGGGGAGAGGGCAAATTCTTCACACTGGCCAAAGACACTCACTCCTCTTTGAACTCTGCTATAGTTCCATTTACTATCAACACTAATCTCAAACTGCATCCTTTCGAGGATTCAGCTAACGAGCGGAGAGGCACTGTGGACTGAAGAACGTAGCTGTGACTCCAGTCACAAACGAGTTTTGTTATTCAGCACACTTCGATAGTGCATGTCTGCCAGCTACGGCGTCGGGACACTCCCCTGGATCAGCATGCTTTGTTTACAAATCAATTAAGGATCTTTGTTCAAATTGTACATATATTTTCAATAATTTTTAGTTGTAATCCAACTATCTTCATGCTGTGATGCATTTTTAAACCATCATTGACAGGTATTTATTCCTTTAAAAAATACGTCCACATACGTCATGTAATTTATGCATTCATTTCTTATCCTACAAAGATGGGGACTGCTGTGATCTTTAGCTTGACCCGCACGGATGTGACGACTCCGGCCATAGGGACTAGATTTTCTGCTCACCCGAACCAGGTTTCTCGGAGGCAATCCAAAACTATCATACGCGATCCTCTCGCGGCACCAAAGGCGCGTTTCGTGTTTGTTTTTGTTGTTGTTGGTTTTATTGTTCAGAGAGCTCTCACAGCGAGCTCTGGCGAAGCCCAAAGCTTTTCTTCTCATTGAACCTGTCCACGCAGGCGCTCGCTGTATTGCGTTCATCTTGGAATTTAAAAACAAACCAAAAACCTATCGAAAGGAAACACGCCTCCGGTCCCGCGATAGGATCATATACGATGCGTCAGGATTGCTTCTGGGAAAACCGCCATTGTTCCAGCGATTTTCGTGATCGATGGCTTTGTACATCATACAAAGGCTGACAGGTCGTGAAGATGTCTCCCTCTTCAACTTCTCCTCCATCCCTTCACAACCATCCGTGACACTATCTTATGCAACGTCCAGACAGTACCAACGTCTTCAACATATTGACCCATCCACTTGGCCCACGCGATCGCTGGGCTTAGCCAATCGCTGACGCGGAACTAGTCTATTTTTAGCGCAGACATCTCTTGCTCACACTGGTATCACAAATACAGCACTGTCTGGAAGTAGCGTCTCTTTGACTCCATCACGTGTTTTCGCTTCGGTTCTAGCCTATCGCACAACCACAACAAAATGGTTGTTCACTGCCAGTAGGGCACATGCTCTGGTGATCAACGATATCCCAATAAAATAGTAGGAGGCAAATTGCATCAATTTCCCTCTGTAAAAAGCAGAAGAGCCGATGCCATGGCATGGATTAAGGCGTGCTGCCGGCCACACGATCAACTAAATCTCAACCGGCTTAATAAAAACAAAGGAGTTTGCGCGGGGGTGAGTCTCAGATCTGCATTTTAAATTGAACATTACTGTTGTTTAACATAAGTTTATTCATTTCTAGGCTTCAGGAAGCACATTTTGGGAGGGACCGTGAGGGTTGAGTGAGGATAGACGTACACTAATGCTTCATTGCGAGGATGATGCTTATGTACCTTACCATCTCATTTCACAGATTGTCTGTCGTGATGGTAGTTCTGAGATTTTGGGTAGAGCACGGTTATACAAAGCTCCAGGATTAGAACAGAATGTATCCCATCCAACGTAAGTGAAGAGCAAAGGTTCACCCCTGTCTCGATCAAATCTTCGGGTCATGCTATTTACCGAAATGGCGCTAATGGCTTCGAAATGGCTTTGAAATGAGCATATATCGTTATCCCCTTCTTTAATATATATTTGAGCTATTCTAATTAAACCAGAACTATATTTGACCAAATAACGTTAGAAACAGCAACATTTTGAAACACAGACATGCGGTCGCCATTTCCGTCCAGGATGATGATCAAAATGGTGACCGCATGTCTGTGTTTCAAAATGTTGCTGTTTCTAACGTAATTTGGTCAAATATAGTTCTGGTTTACTTAGAATAGCTTAAAGTTAAATATATCATATTCAAGAAGGGGATAACGATATGTATGCTCATTTCTAAGCCATTTCGAAGCCATTAGCGCCATTTCGGTAAATAGCATGGCCGAAAATGACCGAAATCTTCGAATCGAACGTGGTTGGTAAATTTCTTTCTCATCAATGCAACTAGTGAAGGTAAAGGTAGTAGTTTTGTATTGCGACTCTACACCAACCCGAGGCGCTCGATCCGTTTTAAACTTACTCACTGGAACACTTGATCAACATTTTACAGGCACCTGACAACAGACAGATCTATACGACGCTCATTGTCACGCAGATGCCAGCACTTCCCGAGCTGTCACCTCCACCGTTGAATCCTCTTGCTCATAGATCTTAATTTTGTCTAAATAACATGAGTAGTATTTATTCATACCCCTGTCTATCACAGTCTGAGAAATCTTTTCACTGTCTGGCAAAAATGAGTCACAAATGCTGTGCGGAATACAACTCAACGATTCAGTTGGTGTTCGCGTCGAAGGCATTTTGCCGCCTGCATGTGATACCACGCGATCTCCCGCGAGAAAGGGGCCTGTCGTGGATAATGACGTGGAATCACCTGAGAAACTCGGCGATGTTTCTCGCAAGAAAGCCAGCGGAGGAATGAAAGGCATCCCTGTCGACTCTCGTATGCATGCAAAAGTAATTGAATTGCTTCATTAAAACACTCTTTAATGTTTCGAAGGTTTTGACGATAAATTCTGCTTCAGTTTAAAGTTAATTGAATGTTTGTCCGCATTTTTGAAGGGAAGCGGCTTATCACAGGACGCGTCAGCCGGCTGACGGCATGTACAAGTAACGCTGAATTGGAAATCTTGGGAAATCTCATTTGAACGAGAACGAGACCGCACTCGCCACTCCGCCTGACTTCGCACGCCTGGGGAGTTATGCTAAGATCCGGCCGCGTTAGTGTATCTGCGTTTTGTGACAAACGTCTTGCTCGGCGGTACTGTACTCCATGCACCTTAACGGTCTGCGTGATTCGGGTGTAATCTTAAGCTAAACGACGTTTATTGGCTGCCGCTAGCCGGCTGACGCTGTCCTGTACTAAGCCGCGTGTTTTTGGAAGGGTGTCACTTGTGACACGTGACAACAAAAAACTTTCTCCCACAAATATATAAAAAATGTCTTTACTCAATTTAACATATATTTATGTAACAATATGTAAAAGGATGTTATTAGCAATAATCCCATCTGTTTAATTACAAAATCTTAGCACATGAGAACGGCTTCATGTTGTCACATATCACGGGTAATAAAGGCTAGTGTCAATGGTTTCTTGTACACAAGTAACACCAATAAGAGAAGAAAAATGCCTGTAAATTTAAAATTATTTATTCAGATGCATAACAACTACAAATAAAAAAGACTGAGAATGCAACTCAGCAAAGACTAAAGACAGCATTGGCGTTTATTGTGACATTTTCCTGTGTGACAACACAACATTTTGTCGTCACACACTCACGAGACACAATAATTGCAAAAAGAAAGTAATGTCTTTATTGATTCCACAACATTTGTTGTTTTCCTTGTGTATGAAACAGAAGTCATTGCAAATGTAGAATTTTCTTGAGGTAAGCAACACAAGATACCAAATTTTGTGGCTCCTTGTGTCATTTGTGACTTTCTTTGAACATGACAACAAAATCGTGACATTACATATTGTATAAGTAAAGCTTTCATTGACTTCAGGACATTTAGTGTTGTCTTTGTCTGTAAAAAGCAGCGTTCTTCCTTTATAGGGGGTTTTATTAATGTAAATAAATGAAAATACCGAAATTTAGGAAACTTTGTGTCATTTGTGACATTTTTCATGTGTCAACAAAATATTGATTTTTCACACAGTTTTCAGTTTTGATTAGCAAAAAAGTAATAATAGAATGTAGAACTTAAAACATATTTTGATGTTAACATTAGGGAACAAAATGCATTGAGCCCACTTACAAGAACCAAGCACATTAAACAAGTTGTTTTTGTTTATCACTCCGGGACAAGACTTGAAAAATAGCCAAAGGAGGTAAGGTCAACTCAACTGCCAACTCAATACAGACTAGTTTCAATGGCTAGATTTCAATATAAAGTGATTTACTCCTGAAACTGGAATTTACCGCACGCAATATATGCTTGCAAAACATACTTCAAAGGGGGTCATTCATCATTGTCTTTTGAAAATTAGACATGGTATACAGCAACAATAAAAAGCTGACAAAAGGTTTTGAACATCTTAGTACAATGGATTTATTCATTACATGTATACACGACGCTTGTCATGGTCCGAGAGTTATGGTCATCTGTATTCAGATCCAATTGGAGAAACGCCCGGCTTGTGGAGAGCATGACATGGCGAGGTCTTCGCCGGCTGAACGTGGTCAGCGACATCTTTATGTCTGGATACCGCACTTGAAATCATCAAACAGATCCGCTACCTTTCTTGTGAGGACCTTCTTGGGCTGCATGCTATATCTGCACACTGTGCACTTTCCCGGCAAATCGATGCTTTGTTCATTGTAGAAATCGGCCACTTTGTCGTCTACAACAGGCAAACGTTTGTAGAGTTTTTGTGCCGACTTAGATTCTTTTGAATTGGTGAGAATGTCCTTGATGGCGACAAGTTTTGTTAGGGACAAGACATCTCGTTTCTTGGCTAGCTTTTTGTATGCAGTCTTCAGTCGCATCAGGTACGAGGATCGTCTTTCATTCAACTTGCTCCATGCGATGAGATTGAGCTTTTGATCTCTTGCTTCCTCTTTTTTTCAGATAGTAGTCTGCCATTCTTTTTGCGTTACGTGCTTGTTTTTTCTTTGTGGACATGTTGGCCCTGGATTTTTGCTGCCGATCACGTAGTTTAGCTCGTGCTGTCACTTGAGCGTTGAATTCAGCCCTTGTCCTAGGTTTTGAGACAGTTGCCACGGGTTTATCTTGTCCTTCCACCTTCTCCTTCTCCTTCAATTGTAACCTGCAAATAAAATCAAAATATCAGAAAATCAGGGGAAAAAAATTCAGACTAGCTCACAAAGATTCCAAACACAAAACAAACTGGCCAAGTCCCTGCTTCTTCCAAGATGAATTGTGTTGCTTGCAGCAGCAAAGAAGCCTGTTAAAAAAGGTTTTAATAATCAAGACCCGACGAGTTGGCAGAGTATGTCTCCACGTAATACGTATGTGTTGGAACAAGCTCCGCAATTTGGGATATTTTCCTGAAAGATTAATCACTAGTAGGTGTTTCATTATCATTATGCATTAATTTATCAACAATAAATTATTAACAAACCTGCTTGCTTGTTTTCGAAGCGTGGCTTTTTCTCTGTCCTCCAACTTCTTTTCACCAGATCGTTGATGGCGCCATGCTGCCGACATTAACTTCTGTCGGTTTTGGAATTCTTCCCATTTGCCTGGATCTTCTTCTTTTAGCCTCTGTCGATAGGCAGCAGAGCGTTCAGCAGATGTCTTTGGAATTGGTTTTCTGGGCAGTACAGTCTTCAAAGGTCTCAGTCCTAAATCAAACCAAAAAAGATAGCGTGACACAAATGAACAAGAAGGGCAAAGCCCATACGACTCACATGCTTGACCTTGACCTTTATATGACCTTGACCTTCAGGTGATCTTCAAGGTCAAGGTCAAACAACTAAACCTACCAATGACATCATACACTAAGAAATGCTTTACACTTTTTTCCTACCAAAATACATGTGACCTTGACCCAAGGTCAAGGTCATCCAAGGTCATGCAACACAAAGCTGTTAATTGAAGACATAGGAAGCACTATAGTGCTTATTGGCACTTTCTATCATGAGATATGGTCACTTTTAGTGGTTCACTACCCCATTTTGGTCACATTTCATAAGGGTCAAAGTGACCTTGACCTTGATGATATGTGACCAAATGTTTCTCATGATGAAGGTATAACATGTGCCCCACATAATTATAAAGTTTGAAACAGTTATCTTCCATAGTTCAGGGTCAAGGTCACTTCAAAATATGTATACAATCCAACTTTGAAGAGCTCCTGTGACCTTGACCTTGAAGCAAGGTCAACCAAACTGGTATCAAAAGATAGGGCTTACTTTGCCCTATATACCATATATAGGTGAGGTATCCAATCTCCAAAACTTCAGAGAAAATTGAGAAAATGTGAAAAATGGCTGTTTTTTGACAACATTTATGGCCCCTGCGACCTTGACCTTGAAGCAAGGACAAGTCACTATGTATGTTTTTTGAGGCCTTGTCATCATACACCATCATGCCACATTTGGTATTGATAGACTTAATAGTCTCCGAGAAAAATCCAACGTTAAACTTCTAAAGTTTTCGGACGCCCGGACGCCCGGACGGACGAAACGGGTGAGTACATAGACTCACTTTTGCTTCGCATGTGAGTCAAAAACTTACCAGAGCGTCTGTCTGCCATGCTGCTTTTGTTGGATGATATCCCGCCAAAGCATGCTTTGTCAGCTCTACGTTTCCGGTTGATAAAAAGGGTGAAACGGAACCAAAAAAAAAATAACCTTAAAAAATAATTACTGACGTGTCATTCGTGACATTAAAAAATCACTATTTCGCTGCTACAGCTACAAAAGAAGTTAATCAACAACCGAATCCCAGTCAACCAGTTGAAATATTGCTTTTTTATCTTATTCCCGTTGTTTTGATTCGATCCATGTTTTAAACCCAACTTAAATCGTGGAAGGACAGTCGAAATTTCTGTGACAACACAGGTCACAAAAAAACGTAGCTTTTCAAAGGCATTTTTTGCAAGGAAGCCTTTAAAAAAAAATCCCATTAAAGTGAGTGTAAATAAAGAGTTTAATATATTTACCTCTCATTCACAGTCATTCGATACAAAATTATTTGTTTATCTGTCGTTAAAACAACAAATCCCAACACACATCAAACGGAAGTAGAAAATGCAGCCTCGTTTTTCGTATTTTTTAATTTGATTTTATTTATTAAACATACTTACCCATTGCCCAAGAGTATAAATTATCTCACAGTTCCTCTTTGATATATCAAGAAAGCATACACAGCATGTGTGTGAACTGTGATAAATAGTTTATTAAAAAAATAGTTCAGCCTTTAAAAAACAGCATACTTCAGAACGGCACCTTTTGACAGTGCCTCATATATAAATATAGCTCCTCATTTTTCCATGCGCACAAATCTGATAACCCTGACGTATCATAGCTCCACCTTCATTGTGGTATTATTGAGGTATTATCAAAGATCGCACATGGTCTTTGATATTATTTAAAGATCTTTGTTCCTACGGGTTTCAGCGATTCCTTTATAAGAAACTCAATTTCCAGATGGGAAGAGAAAGACGCTAATAAATGAATATAGATTACAATTGGACGGGAGAGTTTACCACGTGATTTTTAATATTCAAAAGGAGCCAATCATGAGAACGACGTCATTACGAAGAACGCTCTCATTCATTTTCTTCACTGCCTGTGTTAAGAACGCCCTCTTGTTTAGAAAGGCTTTCGGACCTTAGGGACAGTCGAATTTTGTTGTGTAAAAGCGAAAATAACGATGAAACCCTCTTGCGACAATGCGCAGTCATCTGGCCCAGAAATTTCCCCAACCAACATGGGCGCTGACGAACTGTGGCAAAAATTGCAGTCCGATCCCGACAGTAAGTCCCTATTAAAAAAGCACTTGACCGAGGAAAAGTTCATGAAGTTGAAAGGTTTGAAAACTCGCTTTGGGGGGACTCTGGCTGATTGCATTCGCTCTGGCTGCTTGAACGCCGATAGCGGCGTCGGCATTTACGCTTCCGATCCCGATGCCTACGACGTATTTGCAGAGGTACTGGATGAAGTCATAAAGGATTACCACAAGGTGGATTCTTTGAATCATCCCTCTCCTGACTTCGGGTCTGTTGAGCACCTTGGCTTCGGAGACTTAGATCCTTCAAACAAGTACATCGTTTCGACTCGCGTACGAGTCGGACGGAGTCATGAAAGCTTCGGTTTCCCGCCTGTCTTGAAGAAGCGAGATCGACTTGCAATGGAAAAGGCTTCTGAAGACGCCTTGAGCAAACTGGATGGGGATTTAAAGGGCACGTACTATCCCCTGCTTGGAATGAGTAAAGAAACCCAAATGCAATTGATGGAAGATCATTTTCTCTTCAACGACAGCGACAGATTCCTCAAGGCGGCCAATGGTTACGACTACTGGCCCGAAGGTCGTGGCATCTTCTTCAACCATGACAAGACTTTCCTCGTCTGGGTCAACGAAGAGGACCATCTGCGTCTCATTTCAATGCAGAAAGGTGGGTAAAAGCACTCTTCAAAAGTTCTCACTCAGCAGGAGTATGCTATGTTTGTTCTCTTTTCTGCCTTATCGATTGACTCGTCACAATGACTATTTCTATCTAATCCTAGCTCCCCCAGTGTGTTGGGGACACAGATTTGACCCACACACGTTTCGTAAAAGTAAAACTGAAAGGCGAATAACTAGGGAAATCGTGGTTTGACTTGCACTTATTCTAACAGGTTCTTATGTTTTTCGTGATTATTGGCCTTTAAATGTTTGAATACTAAAATGGGTTGCAAAACTCCGTCCATGACGGCATAGCGAAGCTATGACTGGAATCAGTTTGAGCAGAACTCCAGAAGCAGTAGTATTGTCGTATTGATAGGTTCCAGTTAGTTACAATACTTTCGCAAAGTAATAACTGAGTTTTTGAAGGTAAACTCCAATGAACATTTGACGCTTTATCTTGTAAATGTATACAAAAAGTAACAGAAAAAAGACGTGAACTTTCATGAACGTGGCCGAAGAAAAAGGTTTTCCACAGGACGAAAACTTTTTATATATAAAGACAAATGATGTACTTCACCCACTATGCTTTCGATAAGTCGAGTCAAACTTTTTTTCAACAGAGAGGAACGCAACTAATACTAGTGATACTAATAATGGGCTAGTAGTAATACTAATACGAAACTAATCGACCTCTCCCGATTCGCGTCATCACTTTCTGTGTACACGCCCCTGGAGGGTTTGCTGGAGGGTCGTTACTCTGAATGCACTGCCAGCCGCGTGTTTTGAAGTTTTCATTTTCACAATGACGAACGATTGCTGTGTGAATGGCTGTTCCCACAGTAGTAAACGAACGAATGGTGTGTCCTACCATAGGATTCCAACAGTGATTACTAACAAGGGGTCACAAATTCGCGAATTGACAGCAAAAAGAAGACGACATTGGATCAAACATCAACAGAAAGGAGGTGACAGACAAGACAGCATTCAGCGTGGCTGAGACTATAGTGCATATAGTCTCAGCAACAGGTTGGTCACGTGATAGCCTTAATTCTTCCATAACATGCATACCACCATTCAACACTGAGTCTCAGCCACGCTGAATGACATATCACATCGTTGAGTGTATTCCTCCGCTTGTTGTGATACACTCGATACTGGCAGCCATCTTTCCGTCAGTTCATTTTCTAAACATCGATTTCCCATAAATGTAAAACTTGTATGCGGTAAAATTCGAATCACAAGAGTGTAATATTGTGAACTCTACTAATTATAAGGACTTTGAATACAACAGCAACAATTATACTTCATTGTGCGAGTAAGGCAACCAATCCCGTCTGCATAATGATAATCGTTTGGACCGATAGTACGATACGCCCAGAAACCCGCTGAGTGTTTTACTGATGAGGAATCATTAATTTAATGTATGCTTAGAAGGATTACACTTAGAAAAACTGCTTCTGAGCTCTCCGATGATATCGAACTTCGGAATCGGACGGAAGAAACTTCGACTCGATCAACGTTCAACACAGAGACAACAGGGAGTAAACTCTTCCTTCTACTTCTAGATCAGTCGATACACGAATGATCGACGTGTGGACTCAGCAGCTCGTCAAACAGTGTGAAGGCAGTTAGACCACAGGTTCCGGCCAGAAAGCATTTACTTGCGAGAGTATAACCATAGATTCACGAAACCAGCCCGGAGCCATAGGAATCCTTTTCGATGCGTTTATACTGACTAGTTCCAAAGACAAGCGCACGTGCTGAAGGCAGTTTGCAACCTTATCGACGATGTTCGCGCTAAAAGTAGTTCTCAAATGATTTCCTGGAAATCTCATAGACTAATTTTATTAGAACACCAAATTTGTGTTTATCTATCGGGATAAATAATTGGAGTGAAATAGAATCGTCTCTTTTTACTCTCAATGGTCTTTTGATCATGTTGAATTTTGATTGGTAAAATCATTGGAATGTGGGGCCGAAGTCACGTGACCAACCTGTTTCAGAGATACTATATCTCTGTGTTCAGAATGACAAGACAGTTCGCACTTGGACAGGGTCCATATAAAACGTGCATCGGCGCTATCGGCGCTATCGGCGACTATCGGCGACTATCGGCGACTATCGGCGACTATCGGCGACTATCGGCCCAGCTAAAGTTGAAACATAGTGGCTAGCTTATACTTATAGAACTCGTACTTACGTCAAATCGCCGTAGTTTGATGTTTAATTCGTCCGCTGAACGTTGCCAAGACTAATGAGATCGCCGTAGTTTGACTGTTACGTCCCTTCGTGATGCGGTCGCTTCTGTGTAGCGGTCCAAAAGCTTAGTTGAATTTGTTTGGTTTTTGGCGACCCATGTGTCTCAAAATTGAGTAGAAGTATTTTGAGGGTATTGGGATATCGAAACATCGTTTCCAGTGTCCCCATAAGTACCTTTTGGGGAAGGCCCAGTGGTTTTTTTGAGAGCCCACCCAAGTGCACATAGATGGGGTGAAACTACGGCGATCGCATTAGTCTTGGCAGCGTTCAGCGGACGAATTAAACATCAAACTACGGCGATTTGACGTAAGTACGAGTTCTATAAGTATAAGCTAGCCACTATGTTTCAACTTTAGCTGGGCCGATAGTCGCCGATAGCGCCGATAGTCGCCGATAGTCGCCGATAGTCGCCGATAGCGCCGATAGCGCCGATGCACGTTTTATATAGACCGCTTGGACACGCGTTTGTTCTAGACACTTCATCAAGGGTAAGTTTGTTTTCATGAAATCACTTATGGTGAACTTGGTCTAACATAATTGTGGAATGTAAAAACAACATGAAACAATGCTGGCCCTCTGAGTAGTGCTGGAGAAGCAAGGAAGAAGTCGGGTCATGGACGTTTCGCCCCATTTGCCAGTTCGCCCCAACCTCTTCGCCCCACTATCTAAACCGCTTCGCCCCACATTCGGAACGTCGTTTAGCTTAAGATTACACCCGAATCACGCAGACCGTTAAGGTGCATGGAGTACAGTACCGCCGAGCAAGACGTTTGTCACAAAACGCAGATACATTAATGAGGCCGGATCTTAGCATAACTCCCCGGGCGTGCGAAGTCAGTCAGGCGGAGTGGCGGCTGCGGTCTGAATGTCGCAATTGGGGCGAATCGTCCAGCACCGACAACAACAACAAAATACCGGGAAAATCAATTCGCACAACAAAAACTAATGATTGGAATTGACATTTTCATGGCTAAACAATCTGACGCCAATGATGGCCCACTTACCTCTGCAGTGATCACTGTGTTGTCACACCCTCGTGGCTTGTGAACGAAGAGACTCTTCACCCACCCTGATGTGTGCTGATTATGAGCACCCAGTGCCTTGAAAGCTTTCAATTGCTGGTGTAGAAACTGGTTCTGTGCACCAAATAGTCATGGATGTCCTCAACTGCTACAGAGGGGAAAAGCTTTACATCGTCCGACCAGTCAACAATTTTATACGGATCTAGTCCTCCCACAGCTGATATTTTATCAACATAACGAAGTCTTGATAACTTATCAAGACTGTCAATGTACTTTTCTTTCTGTTTCACTGCTGGTATTGACATTTTCTCGCTGGAAAAGCACCATCAACAACACGATCACAACCACGCTCAACTCTGCTGTGCACTCGGAAACCCTCCAGCACAATTTGTGTGTAGCACGTGACACGCAAATCAGGCCGCGAAAGTACGCAATCGGGAGAGGTCGATAGTAATGGTGAAATATTCCTAGCACAAGGGAGATAACTCCATCATGATCATCACCGAAGTTGGAATTACTGCTCTCAAGCATTTCCTGCTTTTTACATGAAGGCCTTGACGTTGAACGCGTTTTACTCCAACACTTTTTGTTATGTATTGTAACTGGTCCATCAGGCTACTACTATTTACCGCAATACCCCCAAATATACCGCAATACCCCCAAATATACCGCAATACCCCAAAACATAGCCAAATTCCCCCAAATACACCCAAATTCAGCCAAATATCAACATACAGACACTCTCAAATTCCCCCAAATACCAGTCAAATAGACGAAATATATAGAAATTCCATCTGAGAGTAGCTGCTGTTTTTTTAATATATAATGAAACCGCAAGTCGGCACACGAAAGGTGTAGGTCGCATCTAAAAGGTGCGCAAACAGACCAAAATGTAGGAACAAGAAAAATCACCCAACGCCCTACAATGCCTGTAATACTGAACTGAGAAAATCAAACTTACCTAGCAATTATCATGAACCCCTCACAAACTCTTCAATCATCTTACAAAATTACACAAATCTGTCAACGCAGGAACAAAACGGAAATTAATTTCCCCTGCAATTACGACAGAACAACAAAATTCTCAGTGATAGGCATACAACGAAGGAGTTTAGACCAACACTATCGACTCGACTTCATTTTGTACTCACTCGAGAGAAACCTTTCGATGGACACACACACCAGTCAAGAAACACGTTGGTCGAGATTCTCGCCTAGAAAATCTCCACTGCGGACCACACAGCGTCACCAGCCTCTCAAGCGCAGAGAAAGAAGGTTACGCAAAACCATCGCCTAGACTCTCACTCTCAGTCCCGTGTTTCCTATCTCTCTCGTCTTTTTCTCCACCCTTATCAAAAGTCCTCCTCGTGAGCTCTACTCGACGCCATGCTATCACCTTGCCCGGACAAAGGTGGAGGAAGAGGTGATAATGATGACGACGATGATGATGATGATGATGATGACAGTGACAAAGGTGGAGGAAGAGGTGATGACAGCAGTGAAGAGGGTGGTGGAGGAAGAGGTGGTGATGATGAAGAAGATGACAGCAGTGAAGATGGTGGTGATATTGATGAAGGTGGTGATCAAGCGCACTGGAGACCACTCCCCAATGGAAAGTTTATGGACTCAGAAACCCTGATTTCCATTCTTAAGACAGAAACAGAATCTGAATCACTGTCCAAAGTTCCAGATGGGCCCCAAAACAATGAATATTTTGTTGCTAATAACAGCAACAACTTCGACCGTCGAAACAACGGCAAACGTTCTCAGTTTGCAGATGACAGGAGAGCCTGGAACAGCAAAGGTTCAACAACAAAGACCCTCTTCATGCAGACAGATGAGAAGATCAGCCATGTCATCATGCAAAATGGCACCGCCTATCTTCAGCGCAAAAAAAGAAGAAAGAAAACAGTATTTCTACCATGTAAGATGATTGAAGAGTTTGTGAGGGGTTCATGATAAATTGCTAGGTAAGTTTGATTTTCTCTCAGTTAAGTATTACAGGCATTGTAGGGCGCTGGGTGATTTTTCTTGTTCCTACATTTTGATCTGTTTGCTCACCTCTTAGATGCGACCTTCATCTTTCGTGTGCCGACTTAATTGCGGTTTCATTATTAGAAAAACCAGCAGCGACTCTCAGATGGAATTTCTATACATTTCGTCTATTTGAGTGGGAATTTGAGAGTGTCTGTATGTTGATATTTGGTGAATTTGGGTATATTTGGGGGTATTGCGGTATATTTGGGGGTATTGCGGTATATTTGGGGGCATTGCGGTAAATAGTAGTACCGGTCCATCCTGTACGTACACGTTACTACCTCTTGCGTCTGAGAAAGATTTTAGCAAAAGTTATTTTTATTGCGCTTTTTATCAATCTTGCATCAATTTTCATGTCTCCATTTCAACGAGTCAGCATAGACTTAATGATTTTACCATGCGTAATGCAATGGCAATGTGTAACCAGACGTCGCACACAATTTTGTTGAAGTGTGCATGGCCACGTTGACAAAGTTTTTGTCGTTTCTTTTGGTGGTTTTGGTACCATGAATACTCGAATAGAAATATAGGCCTACATTATTACATAGGACAATGAAACGAGTAAAACATTGCCAACATGCCCATTCACGCTTCAACAATGTTCCGTGGCACATGTCTTTGTTCCCCAGAGTTACCTCCACCTGAAACGTGTACCACGTGATACGCATGCTCAAACCACTCTGTATCTGACAAACGACATTGGAAGAGGTTACCTCGCGTGTTTTCTTGGAATGCGTACACTTGGGAGACTACGGCAGTTCGTGTATGTGTGTGTTTTGTTTTTAAAGAGAGGGCCACATGAGAGGCAAATTTCCAGTGTGACCCTTCCCTTGTGAAAAAGAAAAAAATTGTTGTCTTGCATTACTACTATCGGCTTATGAGTTATGTTCATTTTTTTCCCTTAAGCCATGCAGGTTGCTGTCTTGGGGAGGTGTGCACTGCCTGTATGTACATGGTGTCATGGTTGAAGCTCCTGTGGTTTTGGTCATTTTCCCTTATTTACTCATTCCACACAGGCGGCAATCTTGGGGAGGTGTATCATCGACTGGTGCGTGCAATCCGTGCCATGGAGAGCTCTGGACTGACCTTCGCCAGGCGGGACGGGCTGGGGTACCTGACCTTCTGCCCCAGCAACCTGGGCACCACGCTCAGGGCCTCCGTCCACATCCGCATCCCGCTGCTGTCCAAGCAGGCGGACTTCAAAGAGTTCTGCGACCTCTACCGCCTGCAGGCTCGCGGCATCCATGGCGAGCACACAGAGAGCGTGGGCGGCGTCTATGACATCTCCAACAAGCGGCGTCTTGGCCTCACCGAGATCCAGGCGGTCCAGGAGATGCGTGCTGGGGTGGAGGCCGTCCTCGCCCGAGAGAGGGAGCTGGCCTGCAGCTGTCCCGAGTAGTTTGGTTCCTAACCGGTTCATTGGGGTGGAGCACACAGGCGTGTGGTCTGGTCTGGACCGGCGTCTATATTGGGGTGCATGGTATCGATGTGTGTTCTGGGCAGAAGCGTCCTGTTGACAAGTTTATTTGAATCTAATACACTGATGTCCAGTGTATTGATGCGTGGTTTGGTCTGAACCGACCTGTTTACAATATTTTTGTTGACACCTAATGTATTGGAGTGCAGTGTTGATGTGTGATCTGGTCAGGGTTATCCTCTTGAAAATATGTTTTTGGGATGCCCAATCTATTAAAGTGCATTATTGATGTCTGGTCTGGATGATGTTGATGGAATAATCTAGTTGGCGTCGAATACATTGGTATTGATGTCGAGTCTGGTCTGGTCTGTTCTGCAGGAGGTCTGGTGTGAATTGGTCCATAGGAGAGAATGGTTTTGATCTGTGTTAATGGGGGTTAATCTTCCAAGTAATTTTGATTAGGTTCAGGTTAGGCCATGATCTGTGTGACGAATGATAAGTCGATAGTTTTGCATCACTGGGATTTAGATTTGCACTTAGTCAAGGCTGGAGCCTTGGCTATTCTAGAAACATTTGTTTCTTTGATTCGTTTGCAATTGCTTGGGAATAGCAGCATTTTCGACTACCTAGTTTTGCATTACAGGGATTTTGAGTTTTCTCACATTAACCTAAGAGATTATCCAGACTAACATATTTGTGGATTCAGATTTGTTTCTTTGAATTGTTTGCAAATGGCTGGAGAGTACCTAAACTTCTGTAAAGAGAAGCACACATTTTTTTTCACATTGATCATGTATACAAATACTGAAATTTTGTGAAGTTGACAATACTGAAGGAAAAAAAGAGAGTAGAATGTTGCATGTCCGAAATTGACCAATAGATGTTGCTCTTTTCTTTTATTCATATATGTGACAGGCATTTCTCACATTCCTGACTTTTGTTTTTAACGTTGACACGTTTGAAATGTACTAATTTTCCTTCTTAGCAAATAAATATTCTAATATCCTGCGTTTTCATTTTCATTGTTAATTAGTAATACACTTTATTCTTTATCTCGTAATGGATGTCTTGTCTGCCTCGTTAATTTCAATTTGACGTACACCTCGGTATAATCAGCATTCATTTTAGCAGCATGGCAATCTTACATCAGTGTTCTCTCTCTCTCTCTCTCTCTCTCTCTCTCTCTCTCTCTCTCTCTCTCTCTCACCAAGTATCATTCACGCTCAGTGGTGAGCACCTACCCCTCTGTATGACTGCATCAGCTTTGGTTCAACGTCTATGACGTGCCAAAGCAAAAAAAAAAGTTTTACAGAAACTTCCCTTCCCTTCCAACTTATACTAGTTCCTGGCAGCCCACCCTCCAGTGCTCTCCCCTGTTGAATGAGCACACGGTCCGCACCTCAGCCTCTGTTCGCAACTTTTTGACAGGCATAGATAGACGAGCATGCTTTGGGGTTGGACAGTGTACGAGGCGCATTGCCGTGGTTCTATCCCTGGGACGGGAAGAATCTGGGTTGATTTAAATAGCAGTACAACCCATGTTTCCTTTAGCGTGCTGAGCAAAAACTTGGGCATCGTAAACAGGAAACATGGGACAAGTGAGCCGGTAAATGTTCACGATTATGACTCGAGCTATGATTGCGAGTGACAGGTAGCGTAGTATTTTTATCTCTTCCTCCTAAAATAGGTCTCTCAACAATCTCTTTTTTAATCTCTACTAATTATAGACATCTCAAATAAAGAGCTTTTGATCATAGCAGGAAGAAAAAAAAACCGAAAACATCTAAAAATAGACCATGGCACACACCGTCGTGGATCAATGGTTATATCCGGAAGTAAACTCCTTTGGACCCAGACTTGACTGTCAACATCGGTATTTCTGGTGTCGCACCTCTGTTCAAAACATACTCATAACGGTGTCTCTTTGGTGCGGTAGTCATCAGTACTGCAACTAACAAGTCGACAACCAACTTTGGTCTAGTTTAGTGTTTCGAAACTTCATCACAACTTTGCAGAGACGTAGTGCATTACAGATATATATATATATATATATATATATATATATATATATATATATATATATATATATATATATATATATATATATAGGGTGCTGGACGCTTCGCCCCATTTGCGACATTCGGAACGTCGTTTAGCTTAGATCCGGCCGCGTTAATGTATCTGCGTTTTGTGACAAACGTCTTGCTCGGTGGTACTGTACTCCATGCACCTTAACGGTGCGCGTGATTCGGGTGTAATCTTAAGCTAAACGACGTTCCGAATGTCGCAAATGGGGCGAAACGTCCATGACCCTATATATATATATATATATATATATATATATATATATATATATATATATATATATATATATATACGCAAAAAGGTAAAACTTTATGCAAGAACTCCTCCGAGCCCGATTCGCCGATCGCTTTGCTTTTTGGCATCGGCCCAGAGGACGGTTGGGAAGGGGTAGTAGGGTATTTTTCGTGACCAAATTTGACTTTGAAGTAACTTTTTTAGGTCCTCGCAAGTTTCAGTCGGCCTTCGTCCTATGATTGCATATACGTGCGTAGCAAGGGTACCCGCTAGTATATATATATATATATATATATATATATATATATATATATATATATATATATATATATGTGTGTGTGTGTGTGTGTGTGTCACATTGTGTGTGTGTGTGTGTCTAATTGTGTGTGTGTGTGTGTGTGTGACTTTCCACCATACAATGAGACGGACCTCATCTAGCCTCGTTAGCTTTTGGAACCTACATGCATTTGTTTATAGCACAAGGTGTTTTTCTGAGCTTTCCCTCGGCAGCTGATCATCAGAGCCGATATACAACATTCAAAATAGTCACCACGATGTCAACACCGCATTGGTTAAACACATTGCCTAAACTTTAAAATACTTTTTCTGAAAGTGTCATATCAGTGGGTCTGCCTTCAGTAACTCTTAACGATGTAATTCTTTCTCCTATTTTCAAGGATTTCACATCACTGGAAATAAACGTGTTCACTTTTGATCACACGCATTGCTCAGCATTTCAAAAAGGGAAAATCTCTCTCGGAGTGTGGTTGATGGTCATATTCTTTAGCACGTAGTTTTCACTTTCACATGATTCTTATCTTACCAGAGTGTATATTTTACAAACTGAAAGGGGGAAGCATGTGTCCCTCCAAAAAAAATTCATAGACCCTGGTTCCTTGTTTTGACGTTTAATAATGAAACATGGAACTAACGCAGCTCTCACAAAAAGTACAAACATTCAAATCTCCTGGCACAGCATTCCCGGGAACCCGGAGCAACGAGGTCTACAGGTGTAGAAA
>JAWQFJ010009357.1:0-10000 GCA_034096865.1 Theodoxus fluviatilis | reverse complement strand
TTCCAAGAACATCCCATCCTAGCTGCTTGCAGGCGAGACATAATTGGTTTTGGCGCGCGTTTACTTGATGACTTCTCGCTGTTGTTGCTGTTGCAACTCATGACCGTGTAGATGTGTAGACGCTCCCAGAGAAGTGAGAGTGAGAGAGAGAGAGAGAGAGAGAGAGAGAGAGAGAGAGAGAGGAGGACGCGACATTCAGTCTGTGATTCACACCGTCCCAATTCCAGCCAGTCATTTGGGTGCCAGACTGCGTGAGGAAAAGGGAGCCGAGTGGCAAGCCTCAGCAACACACCGACAGTCAGTGCTCACTCCACGTACCAAGTCTACAGTCTGAAAATAAACAAAGAAACCTGCAATCCCTGAAGCGAAAATGTGTGCAGCCAGCAGGTAAGCAACTTTTTCTTTCTTTCTTTCTTTCTTTCTTTCTTTCTTTCTTTCTTTCTTTCTTTCTTTCTGTCTGTCTTTCTGTCTGTCTTTCTTTCTTTCGTTTTCCTTTCGTTTTTCCTTCTTTTTCCCCCCCTTTTTTTCCTTGCTCGATCGATTGATCGATCAATCGATACAACCTATGTAAATAGCAAGACGTCGTTCGTTTTCTCGTTGCAAAACTTTACGCACTGCAAGTGTGAAAGTCGTACACATTTGATCTTGAAAGCGGCTCACCGTGCTCCTATTTCTGGGAAATCACTTCTCGAGAACATAAGCGCATGCATGCATTGAGTGAAAGGTACACATGCAGGGTCCATTCTCTGTATTATTTTAAGAAAAGCCGCTTGACTCATGTGGTCTATAAAACAGTGTGCTCATGAAGTGGCTTAGAGAACAGTGTGCTCATGAAGTGGCTTAGAGAACAGTGTGCTCATGAAGTGGCTTAGAGAACAGTGTGCTCATGAAGTGGCTTAGAGAACAGTGTGCTCATGGTGGCTTAGAGAACTGTGTGCTCATGAAGTGGCTTAGAGAACAGTGTGCTCATGAAGTGGCTTAGAGAACAGTGTGCTCATGAAGTGGCTTAGAGAACAGTGTGCTCATGAAGTGGCTTAGAGAACAGTGTGCTCATGGTGGCTTAGAGAACTGTGTGCTCATGAAGTGGCTTAGAGAACAGTGTGCTCATGAAGTGGCTTAGAGAACAGTGTGCTCATGAAGTGGCTTAGAGAACAGTGTGCTCATGAAGTGGCTTAGAGAACAATGTGCTCATGAAGTGGCTTAGAGAACAGTGTGCTCATGAAGTGGCTTAGAGAACAGTGTGCTCATGAAGTGGCTTAGAGAACAGATGACGTGGCTTAGAGAACAGTGTGCTCATGAAGTGGCTTAGAGAACAGTGTGCTCATGACGTGGCTTAGAGAACAGTGTGCTCATGAAGTGGCTTAGAGAACAGTGTGCTCATGGTGGCTGAGAGAACTGTGTGCTCATGAAGTGGCTTAGAGAACAGTGTGCTCATGAAGTGGCTTAGAGAACAGTGTGCTCATGAAGTGGCTTAGAGAACAGTGTGCTCATGAAGTGGCTTAGAGAACAGTGTGCTCATGAAGTGGCTTAGAGAACAGTGTGCTCATGGTGGCTTAGAGAACAGTGTGCTCATGAAGTGGCTTAGAGAACAGTGTGCTCATGGTGGCTTAGAGAACTGTGTGCTCATGAAGTGGCTTAGAGAACAGTGTGCTCATGAAGTGGCTTAGAGAACAGTGTGCTCATGGTGGCTTAGAGAACAGTGTGCTCATGAAGTGGCTTAAAGAACAGTGTGCTCATGAAGTGGCTTAGAGAACAGTGTGCTCTTGAAGTGGCTTAGAGAACAGTGTGCTCATGAAGTGGCTTAGAGAACAGTGTGCTCATGAAGTGGCTTAGAGAACAGTGTGCTCATGAAGTGGCTTAGAGAACAGTGTGCTCTTGAAGTGGCTTAGAGAACTGTGTGCTCTTGAAGTGGCTTAGAGAACTGTGTGCTCATGAAGGTCATACATAGTCTGTAAAGTCTGTAAAGGTTTGATGTTGTGTGTTTGTGTGTGTGTATGTATGTGTGCACATGCGAGCGTGCGTGCATGCATGCGTGTGTGTGTGCACATGCGAGCGTGCGTGCATGCATGCGTGCATGCGTGTGTGCGTGTGCGCGCGTGTGTGTGTGTGTGTGTGTGTGTGTGTGTGTGAGAGAGAGAGAGAGAGAGAGAGAGAGAGAGAGAGAGAGAGAGAGAGAGAGAGAGAGAGAGAGAGAGAGAGAGAGTTTGTGTGACTGCAAAATTGTGATGCACTAAAAACTAGCCTGAACATTGGCTGAACTGCCCTGACTGTAATTGTCAGTGCAGTGTTTCCTTTTCTTCTCGCACACCTGTCTTTTCCTCCCAGTCCCTGCCCACATGGTTTGTGTTTGTGTGTGTGTGTGTGTGTGTGTGTGTGTGTGTGTGTGTGTGTGTGTGTGTGTGTGTGTAGTGTGTGTGTGTGTGTGTAGTGTGTGTAGTGTGTGTGTGTAGTGTGTGTGTGTGTAGTGTGTGTAGTGTATGTGTGTGTGTGTGTAGTGTGTGTGTGTGTGTGTGTGTGTGTGTGTGTGTGTCTGTGTGTCTGTGCATTGATGCGGTCTTCTTTTTTTTCGATGGCTCGTTCGTCCCTCTGTGCCCTCTACTAGATTTTGTCCGCGTGACGAGTTTTCCGTCAGGATCGTGGCGAGTGCTGTGTGGCCAAGCGTGGAACTGGGTGCGTAGAGCAGGAAGGCAGACTGAGTGCGTAGAGCAGGAAGACAGACTGGGTGCGTAGAGCAGGAAGACAGACTGTGTGTGTAGAGCAGGAAGGCAGACTGAGTGAGTAGAGCATGAAGACAGACTGAGTGCGTAGAGCATGAAGACAGACTGAGTGCGTAGAGCAGGAAGACAGACTGTGTGCGTAGAGCATGAAGGCAGACTGGGTGCGTAGAGCATGAAGACAGACTGAGTGCGTAGAGCATGAAGACAGACTGAGTGCGTAGAGCAGGAAGACAGACTGTGTGCGTAGAGCATGAAGGCAGACTGGGTGCGTAGAGCATGAAGACAGACTGGGTGCGTAGAGCATGAAGACAGACTGAGTGCGTAGAGCAGGAAGACAGACTGGGTGCGTAGAGCAGGAAGGCAGACTGGGTGCGTAGAGCAGGAAGGCAGACTGTGTGTGTAGAGCAGGAAGACAGACTGGGTGCGTAGAGCATGAAGACAGACTGGGTGCGTAGAGCATGAAGACAGACTGAGTGCGTAGAGCAGGAAGACAGACTGTGTGCGTAGAGCATGAAGACAGACTGAGTGCGTAGAGCAGGAAGACAGACTGGGTGCGTAGAGCAGGAAGGCAGACTGTGTGCGTAGAGCAGGAAGGCAGACTGTGTGCGTAGAGCAGGAAGACAGACTGGGTGCGTAGAGCAGGAAGACAGACTGGGTGCGTAGAGCAGGAAGACAGACTGGGTGCGTAGAGCAGGAAGGCAGACTGGGTGCGTAGAGCAGGAAGACAGACTGAGTGCGTAGAGCAGGAAGACAGTCTGTGTGCGTAGAGCAAGAAGGCAGACTCACTGGGTGCGTAGAGCAGGAAGGCAGACTGGGTACGTAGAGCAGGAAGACAGACTGGGTGCGTAGAGCAGGAAGACAGACTGTGTGCGTAGAGCAGGAAGGCAGACTGTGTGCGTAGAGCAGGAAGGCAGACTGTGTTCGTAGAGCAGGATGGCAGACTATGTGCGTAGAGTAGGAAGACAGACTGGGTGCGTAGAGCAGGAAGACAGATTGTGTGCGTAGAGCAGGAAGACAGACTGTGTGCGTAGAGCAGGAAGGCAGACTGTGTGCGTAGAGCAGGAAGACAGACTGGGTGCGTAGAGCAGGAAGACAGACTGGGTGCGTAGAGCAGGAAGACAGACTGTGTGTGTAGAGCAGGAAGACAGACTGGGTGCGTAGAGCAGGAAGACAGACTGGGTGCGTAGAGCAGGAAGGCAGACTGTGTGCGTAGAGCAGGAAGACAGACTGGGTGCGTAGAGCAGGAAGGCAGACTGGGTGCGTAGAGCAGGAAGACAGACTGGGTGAAAGGTTTTGCCCCAAGACCTCGTGGCAGACCTAAATTACGCAGATTACCACGACCACTCCAGTCGTGCATGTGGATGTATGTGAGGCATTTTGTTCCGCTATCTATGCGTACAGATGAGTGCATAAGCTGTAAGTAATGTAGAAACCCCTCGATCCGCAGATATGAATATAAATAAGATATTCGGTTATGATGTTATTCCTGGTGTTGCCCTCAAATCCACTATTGTTAGAGTTTTCCTAATGATTTTTACAGGTTATTGCATGCAAGTTGCGATGGACCCCAGCCAAGCCTGTTTGTGCTGATGGCGTGTTCGGAATCGATGTGTCCACAACAGTGACATGTTGATATCGGTTTGAGAACTGTCAGTTTGAAGCGACGGTGTGCATATCCTGGCATACTGCTCTGCCTGTACATGTACAGTTTGCGAAAAGCATTGGTGTAAAATGTAGATACTCGATGACTGGAATGTAACGAATGGACGGAGCTGCTCATGCCCGCCTCATCAGCAAGAACCCCCGGCTGCCGGACTTTCGGAGCCTGCTCCAGGAAGTCAGCCAGAGGCGTCCCTAAGCAGTCAAAGAGGTGCCAGGTAGCACCAGAACATGGACAGACCATTGGCTTAATGGCGTCCCTTTGAGGGCTGAGACTGCTCAAAATCCCCTATTGCATGAGGTCGTTGCATGTCCCTTTCGCTGGATTGCATTCTGAATGAAGAATGATACCCTGCTGATTTCAGTTACACGAACGTGTTGAAACTTACACTGTGATCCCATTCATTTATGCATCATGACCTCTTCGACTTCCCTTCTTCTCCATTTCTTCCTACATTGAATATAGAATTGAATGGTTATGGGTATTCCTTTCCACATATTATTCGTCCCTGTTGTATCTTTAAAAATAGAATTATTACTGACTTCAACTTTGCTCATTTACCTGTCCATAAGTATTTAAGAATATATTTGAAATATCATACTCGTAACAATGTAAATCACTTGTTTGACCCTTTATGGGCTGATTTGGTTTATATCTGAAAAAAACAACAACAACCGTGCATTCATTACTCCTTTCCTTTCCTTCCGTTCGTCCTCATTCATGCTGAGCAAATCCTTGAAACAGTGCCCTGACCCAGAGTAGCTGGTTAGGAAAAACATGTGTATGCCTGGGGCCACATGGTGAAGCATTGTTACAGTAGTTCAGCAGTGACCTGGATGACTGGCTGGCGCGAGTTGCAGTGCAGTGTCAGCGGAGCAGCTGACACCAACAGACAGGCCAAAGCAGGTCACGGAAGAATTCAAGTTGGAGGTTGGCGTTGAGCATTCTGTAAACCCGAGTCAGTAGTATTGACTCTGGCACAGTTCGCAATGAATGCGTAATAGGCTTGACCCTTCGCATTACAGCCTTGCGCCCAAAATAGTTCGTTCTGATACTATTTTTCTCTCCACCTTTTACAGAAATCATTCAGATGTCAAAACTTGTTTCCATTTCTACACAAACATTTTATTGTATCGAATTAACGCTTGTTTGTTGTCTCAACAAGAGTAAGTTAAGAGTTTTGTGCGAAATAGTCTTAAAACTACTTTAACGGCGTATGTCAGGGAGCACATCGGCTATCCCACAAGCCTCTCGAGTGTCCTCCGTTTGCATAAATTGGCCAAAAACCTTCCATCACGTGATATGAACTGTGCTAGAGATACTTTTGCCGGTAGGCGAAATCTCTAGTTTACTAGAATGGGCGTTGAATGCCCTGCATGAGGGAACCCCGTGGACTGCTGTCGAGTAGAGGGCAATGGTGCTTGCTTTTATATTGCGATTTCCCCCATTCAACGGTGCTCAAACCGCGCATGTTTACTCCCTGGATATATGGCTACCCGTATCATCATTACAACTCCATATCTCCTCCCCGAGGAGCATGCATCTAGGCTGCCGATGAAAGTGCCGTTGTTAATTTTCTCAGTCTTCCACCTCTTTCCTTTGAAGGTACCATGTTTTATTCATCAAGCACCATCGGATGTACCTGTAGTAGAAAAGAGGAAATGAAGAAGAGACTCGGAAGTGAAACGTGGGGGGATAGACAATGTTGACATGGGTCTCTGCAGGTAGGCAGACAGCCAGTGGACAGCAATGAGGAGTCCTTTGGACTTTTGGAATACCATATGTGACATGAAAAGGGAGGGTTGACTGAGTGCATCAGAGTGATGCAATGTAACTGGGTATAAAGTGATAGGATTTCAACTTGACACGGGTTTCACAGTCTTTATACTTTGACATCTACAAGAGGTGAACACTCATCCTATTCAAGCAAAAACTTACTGTTTAGCTTTGTTTAGGTTGTATTTGAGAATACCATCAGGTGGCATTAGGATTTGTCGTGGGAGAGAAAGGTTCTACTCTTTAAGGTTCTTTCATTTGGGAAGAGTTCCCTTCAAGTTAATCACTAGGGAATAGCAACTAGTCATTACTCTTGCGCAATGTCAAAATCAACGTAACATGTTGTCGTGTCCAATCGTTCTTCACGACAAGAATCCGCAGTGTGTACAGGATGTATGCTGCTATGTGACCGCAGTTGTTCGCAGTAGATATAGACAAACTGTGGTTATTGAGATAAAAAGAAACATCCTCTTGACTGGCCCATTACGTTGGTAGTTTACCCGGATACACAAGTCTGGCAAGGATGTGAGAAATCCAAGATCTGCCTCAACCAAAGCGACTGGCGGGAAGAGCAAATTTCCTAAGCGGTCAATGTCATGACTCAATCAGGCGAAGATGAATGAAAAATGCCGAACCCCACAGGCTGCTAATGGGGATTCTCCCACAACGTTTTCGCTCATCTTGTCCCGTATTAACATATGTAGGTTTCCTGGGGACCCGAAACTGACAAATTACGACGCTGATTGGTAATCCCTGGGGTAACGTTCAAAAACAATCTACGAAAAATCAGAATAATAGCTATAAACACACACTCTAACTAACATGCACAAACACAACCCATGGCTACCTCCAGCACACAACTCACAACCTACTTTTTCGCATGCATTAAGCAACGATCACCACTATAGATCAGCATCAGCACGGACAAGAACTATAACACCCACACACACCACACCCACAACACAGCTATCACAACCACAGAACAACGATACACACAATTACACAACAGAGCCCACTCCACAACCCCCCAGTAAAAGTCCAGAGTCTGTAACAAGTCCTGTCACATGTTTTCTTGTAACAAACAGTGTTCAATTGAATTGCCCCTGTATTTTAAAGGTTGATCGGATGTTTTGATCGTACAATCTCTTACAGTTTGCTCTTATTTTGGAGTCTTATGCTGATCAGCGCAGTTTGGAACGTACCCATGTGTCTCAGTCATCTCGCCAATTGAAATCTCCATGTATTCCTCGTTGACAATCTGTGGTTCAGTGGGAGATCGGGGGTACTGTGATAGCGCATCAGCACGTGTTACAATGTGACTGTGTGGTGTGGTGTTGTGGATTGTTCTGTGGTTGGGCGTATGTGCGTGCGTTGGACTGTGACAGTGTGTTAAGCTACCAGGGTATTGTGTCTACATCGTAGACCGACGTTGTATTTGCGAGGTGTTCTTTGTTTGGACTGCAATGCTATAATGGCGGTTGTGCGACTCTAATGATCAGTGTGACTGATTTTTCCACTCTTGTGAACTGACGATACAGTAATCAAGTTATTTGCTACGTCGAGCTTCTCGCCCTGAACAGATCCGGTTGGATCGGTGATAATTCTCGACTTTAAACAGACAGCCCAAAGATAAGAATGAGGCCCCTGCTCATACTCTGTGGACTGCCATGTACTGATTGATTAAAGCAGACTCACGCCGACGTTGGTGCATAAGCTCTCTCTTGAGTGTTCGTCGAAGGACGCTTGTTATCCGTGGATCGCGCTGAGTATATAATCGCGGGTTCGCGGCTGCTGGTTCTGAATACTTTTAATATGTTTCGGTCCGTGTCTCAGGTTCTTATCTGGTATTGATGTGTCTGAATGCCATTTTGCCCCGAAGGGGTTTTTTACATTCGGAAATTAATACTTATTGTGCCGTTGCATTTTTGCATTCGTGCTCTGTTTACGCACATGGGCTGAGTTAATGAATCAGTGGGCTCTCATTCACGCATATGTGATAGAATGGTATATGTCGTTTGAGTACGTACCCCTGGAAGGATGTGGTATCTGTTTATCCGATAGGTAAGGAGTGGAGATAGGGCTGGGCTTGGGGAGGGGGGTGGGTTGGGGGACATAGTCACGGGATGCTGAGTGTACTCCATTAAAATGACATTTGTACATCTACTTTAGTGGCTGGGTAATGTGTGAATTTTGCATGAATTCTGTCTTCCATATGAAGCCAAAGCTAACCTATTCATGACCACGGCGGGAAAGAACCAAATGTCGGAGTGACTTTTCAGTCGTTAGAGTGTATGATGTTAGTGAATTGGAAAATAGTATTTGATTTCGCCCTCATTTTCATTACGAGGATTGCTGCATTGCATCTCTGTGTCAAATCCCGTTTTAGCTTCAACGACTAGAAAAGTAAGAATGCAGTATTTCGAAACAATGAAGTGGTTCTTCTAAGTGATCACACACCAATGAAAGAGGAAATAATGACTATGAGGCTTTAAAAGAAGGGGGGGCGCGCGGGGGGGGGGGGGGGGGGGGCGCGGCGCGGGGGGGGGGCGGGGGGCGGGGGGGGGGGGGCAGAGGAGGGGGTGGTGGGGGGGGGGGGGGGGGGGGGGGCGGCGGGGGGAGTGGGGGGGTGGTAGTGTGTGGGGCCGAGGGCGGGGAGGAGGGGGCCCTGTCCGGGGGACGGTGGGGGGGGCGGGGTGGGGGGCTGCAGGGCGGGGGCCGCGGGGGGTGGTTGGGGGTAGGGGGCTGGGGGGTGGGCGGGCGGGTTGGGGGGCGGGGTGCAGGGGGGGCGGGGGATTCGTGAATAAGCCGCGGTGCGAGGGGTGGGGCGGGGGGGTCACGTAGCTGGGCGGGGGGGGGGGCGGCGGAAGGAGAGCGAGGGGTTGCTGAGCGTGTGTGGGTGGCAGGGGTGTGGGGGTTGGGGGTGGATGAGGCGGGGTGGGGGGGGGGGGGGGGGCAATGCCGTGAAAATTTTAGTTGGTAAAATCTTAATGCAAGGAAACGGGTATGTATATGGGGGTGTGCGCGCGCGCGCGTGTGTGTTTTGTGTGTGTGTGCGTGCTTGCGTGAGTGCATGATTTCGTGCGTGTGTGTATTTGTGTGCTTGCGTGTGTGTGGTGTATAGTGTGTGTGGATGTGTGTAGTGCTCGTGATGTGTGTGTGCGTAGTAGTGATCGGTGTAGTGTAGAATTCAGTGTGCCGTGATGTGATGTGTGTTTGATGAAGTTAAGTTTGTAGGTGTGTGTGAATGTGATGTCTGTGTGTATGTAGGATGCACAGCTGATTGGACCGGGAGAATCGGTTTTGGGGTTAACACACCTTAGTTTAAAGAGGTTCACTGGGAATTTCGGATGAAAACTATCCACTCTACGTAATTTACCACTCAATTCTCATCCACAACAACTGAAATTCCTAAGGACAACGCAAACGGGTGCTTTTGACTCGGCATAATCGCATGTAAATCGCGATGCCGACTAGAACCCAGACTAACTGGGGGATTTTTTACATGGACGCCCCAACCTGAGATTACCATTTACAAATAATCAAAACTCAGAGACAATGGAACATAGTTCATGGAGTTTGCCGAGAGCGAATGGTGGGAGGAGGATCATTAGAGTGAGAAATGCTTGCCACGCCATGCAGAGCCACGTACCATCACACCTTTACACGCACAGTTGTGGCGCCCGAATTCCCTGCACGTGAGTTCTCCTGGGTGACTGTAGTGCTTGGCTGGAGGCCAGGACAAACTGGGGAAGTGCATCTGCACCGGAGAGCTTCTTGCTGATTGGTGGTGAGATCGATGGAAGGATGTATGGATGGAGGATAGCTGGATTGCAATGGATGGATTGAT
>JAWQFJ010009356.1:17500-24013 GCA_034096865.1 Theodoxus fluviatilis | reverse complement strand
ACGACACAGTCAGGTACCAGCAGAACCTCTCCTCCCTGAGGAGTGTTCCAGTCTGATGCTGATCATGGCTGCAGCGCATTCTGTCAATCGCACCACTTCCTGCACCATGAAGGAACTAGTTGTGCACATCACTTTGCACAGTCAAAATCAACACGCAGAAAAACAGACATTCAGTATGAAATCAAGGTAATTTAATGGTAGAAAGAATGGGTGAGCATACAGAGAGAGAACCAGTGAGAATATGAACTTATTTCATTCAGACTGCTGAACATGTGAACAAAGAGCTACACATGACCATCTGCCACTACCAAATAAAAAATTGTACACATAATAAATACAATAGACGAAAAATACTGTTGTATGAAAAGAGATGTTACTTGAAGAGGATGAACAGGATACTGTTAGTATCATCATTTTGAAACAATTCTTATCCTAGGTTTGCAGGTTGTTTTTTCTTTTGACTCAAATGTAATTTTGTCAAACTATGTATGAAGACTTCAAATATTCTCTAAAAAAGGAAGCATTTAGCTGTAGATGACTATGGAAAGAAAATATTTCGATACAACAAAGTCTTCAACCCTGCAGCATAGATAGCTCTATTAATGGAAACTGCTGCTCAGCCAGAGCACGACACTATCAGTGATAGCGATGCTTTGAGTAGACAGGAATGCCATAGGACACGACACGGCTGATGAGGTGGGCAAGGGCAGGGCTGGCCTTTCTCCCTGGATACCCGGGGTAGGAGCCAAAGACATCCCCTCTTCTTGCGCCCCCCACCACCCCCTGCCCCCCTGACGTCCCGAAGTAACCCCCCTGGGAGCTAGGATAGGCCGACTGTCCGTATCCTTGGTTGTAAACTTGGTTCTGACTGGCGGGGTAGGCCGACTGGCCGTAGCCGTCTTGGCTGGAGGCGTAGCCTTGCTTCACAACGTCACGTGGGTAGACCGACTGTTTGTAGCTGGTGTCTCCCTGAGATGTTCCATAAGTCTCAGGGTGCAACAATACAGTACAATACAGTACAATACAATACAATACAATACAGTACAGTACAATACAATACAATACAATACAATTCAATACAATACAATACAATACAATACAATACAATACAACTTTATTTGTCCCACAACAGGCAATTCAAGTACACTTTATGAGGCAGCAATAAAATAATCAAATAATTATGATAGTAGAAGAATACAAAAAAATAATGTGATGGGATAAATACATGTGAAAAGAAACAGCATACTCGCACACACACACACTCCCTGCAAACCTCAGCCTCCACAGCACATCACAGGCAACACCAACACAAGCAAGTATGCACAAGAACAAGCAAAAACATCTCACATCACAATCATCACCACAAGCACCACAGACCAGCAAAAATGTCAGAAAAAAGATAGAAAAAAATGCAGTCAAAGGGAAACAATCCACCCAACACAAGTGGGCGAAAATCCAAAGCAACAGCACCAACTAAACCTAAGACCACAGCAAAAACAACAAAACAACAAGAACAACACATCTAACTAACTGTTCAAAAGTCTGACGGCATATGGAATAAAATATTTAGAACCTCGGTTCCCTTTAAAGGGAGGCACGGAGTATCGGCGTCTAGATGGAAGCAAAGAGAACTCTCTCCTCAGACAGTGGTCCGGAATTTCCTAAATTCTCACCGCTTTCTTCAAAATTTGCTGATCACAGAAAGAGAAAAGGTCTCTCTGTTTTACTCCAATGAATTTGGAACAGACGTTGACAATAGCATTTAAACTGTTTCTATCCTTAACGGTCAAGCTGTTGAACCAACAAACAAACGAAAAAGTCAACAAACTTTCAATAAAGGACTGATAGAACAAGCAGAGGATTTTCGTGTCGACAGAAAATTATTTCAGTTTTCTCAACAGGTACATTCTTTGGTGACCACGTTTAACGATAGTGTGTGTGTGTTTACATCCCATTTCAGTTGACTGTCAAAAACTGTCCCCAAATACTTGTAAGTGTCAACAACTTCCACCTCCTCACCATGAATAACACTGGGATGAGCAACATCTTTCTCTCTTCTACAATTAAAAATAATCTCCTTTGTTTTTGACATGTTTAGTTCCAAAAAGTTGTCATCACACCAATCTACAAAATCAGAGAGAGCAAGACCGTGATCGTTTTCTGAGCCCTGAAATAGAGACAACAAAGCAGAGTCATCCACAAACTTCGCTAAATAACTACATTCCTGAATGCTTCTGCAGTTGTCTGTGTAAAAAATATAGAACAAAGGTGACAACACACAACCCTGTGGAGAACCTGCACATGTGACAACAATGTCAGAAAAACAGCCGTTCACACAAACTCTCTGTTGTCTCTCCACCAAAAAATCCAAAATCCACAGAACAGATTGATCGGAGAGCTTGAAATCAAATTTGAGTTTTTTTCACAAGAATGTGTGGTTGAATTAAATTAAATGCAGAAGAAAAATCTGCAATAATGAGGCGTGCATGAGCCTTAGGCCGTAGAAGCCGCCTGTCTGGGAAGTGCCGTATGACCCAGCAGGGGTCGCCCGACTCCCTGAGGCTGGAAGGCCATAGCTCACGATCTGCAGAGGGAAGTGGGTCACAATGCTGATTTGTGACTGTACGACAGCATTTCGTTTCAGCCCAGCATGTGGCTATGTGTAGAATAGGCATGGTGAAATGCCATGCAAAACTATCTCTCTCTCTCTCTCTCTCTCTCTCTCTCTCTCTCTCTCTCTCTCTCGTCTGCTTAGGATGTGCGAGAATGCCTCTCTCGCCAATGCACTGATATCGGTGTTGATTTGTTCAATTGTAATGGGCCGCTGGCCTGCACAATAAACAAGTTCGTTCGTTCGTTCGTTCGTTCGTTCTCTCTCGTCTGCCTCTCTCTTCGTCTGCTTCTCTCTTCTCTTCGTCTGCTTCTCTCTTCTCTTCGTCTGCTTCTCTCTTCTCTTCGTCTTCTTCTCTCTTCTCCTCGTCACGTGATGTCAATTGCCGCGCCATTCAGGGAATATCCACCAATCGTCAACATCTTCAAGAGAATGACTTGGACAAGGAAGAACCGTGTGTTTTTTTCTTCTTCATGTAATCGTCATAATCTGAAATATCCTTTTGTATAGCAAATGCAATTGTTACTTTACGACAAGTAAAAGTAATGAAAATGCAACGACTTTCGAATAAAGCATCTCCACGTAGACGCAGCACTTTCAGATAGGTTGAATACTTGTAATTGTTCCCTTCATCAGTGGGTGTCGCGCCTAATAAAGGCTTCAGTGAGAAATATGTGCACTTTCGTTCTTTTCACCAACCGTACTTTGAATGTCTCTGCCATACACACGACATTTGAGATAACTCATTTGCCACGTTGTCAGTTATTCGGAGTAGCAAAAATCCACCTCTTTCAGAAACTGAATGGTAGTAATGTCTGCAAAGTTGTGGGACACTTTCTGATAGTGATTACAAGTAAAACTGGCTTTGATTTACCCTATTCTCCTTTCGTTCCACAACGTTTAGGTACACGAGAGAGAAAAGCCACAAACACCTGCACTGGCAGAAACCAGACGACGTGAAGTAGGGCCTAAGGCTCCGGAATGCAGTCACTATCAGTTGAAAATGTCCAATGTGTTCGTGTAATCATGAGACGCTCTTACAAGCATTTTCTTATTCTCAAGGATTCTGCGAGTGTTTCTTTGAAGCTTTGCTACAGATGTGCTTGCATATTTTTTCATTAGTTCAAATAGAGCTAGAAAATGTATTTTACTCCAACAAGATATTCATTCTATCGTTGCAATGGCGATGTTGGAGATATTCAAGTGTGAAAAAAACGTGGCAATCGTAAACAAGTCTCCTTTGACATGTAGCCACGAGTCTCTTGTGAGATTTCTCCTGAGAACACAGATAAACCTGTCCATCCTTAACGTTGGTCGCTCTTACTTACTGAAATGACTTTTTGGTGAGACCTCCCACCCTCAAAGAAACAGGATCGTCAGTTAATTCATTTTTCTTCCAAAACCTGTTTTGACAGGTCATGGCGGCACCCCGTGACGCCCTAAGGCGACTGCTACGGACACAGTTGTAATCACATAGTAAACTGAAATGCAGTCAGTGGGGACCCCAAAACGTGAAAAGCCAACTGGATTCCCTGGGGGATATATAAAGCTGTGCTTCCCCGTTCCTGCAAGGGGGTGAGCCTGCCAACTGAGCCTGATCCTTCACTCGACCTTGGCCACATTTTAGGCGTCTGTCATTCCTCTAAGATGAAGGTGAGTAAAGACCTGTCTTGATGACTCGTACTGAAGCACAAAGGAACCGATACACGTGTCTTTGCTCTAGAGGTAGACTTCTGTGTCAGCTTTACCTTCAATTTAAGTATCACGCTCCATTTGGTATGACTGCTTATGCTGGACCGACTTTATCATGACCCTGTTCTCGCTAAACTGTATTCAACATCCATTTTGGACTAACAGTTTACTTGTGAATATTTTTGTGTTGAGATCAACATAGCCTATTCTTGCTTTGTTGGCTAATTTGATAATCATTTGGAGAAGGTAACATGTCATCCAGTTTATTTCCTTATGTGCTGCGGTACCTTGCATCAACAGTTCCACCGGCAATGAGCGACTTTTTTGGAAATTATCTCCCTTGCCGCCGCTTGGCGGCGCGTCGGCTCCAAGGGGCTTGGTTGGTACACAGGACAAGTTCTTTCGCTTAGATTAGACCTGAGTGTTCGAGGTTTTTTAATTGTTTTCTTGCTGTCGCTTTCAAATCTGTTCACAGTACTAGGCTGGCTGGTTTACTTAGATGTGATTTTTTTTAATGCGTGCTAGCTGATATTAGGTTTAGAGCTTGAATTTTCAATGAAATTACGCTTACAACTCCAGTGTTCGAACCAATGAAAACCACGGAAAGAGATGGCCGTTTCGTTCCTTGCATCTCATTGGCCAGCTTGTCATGAGGTCAGCCTGATCACGCGCTGACCTCATGACAGTTGTAAGCGGAAAAAGCGAGTTGTAAGCGTAATATCATTGAAAATTCAAGCTTTAAACCTAATATCAGTTAGCACGCATTAAAAAAAATCACATCTAAGTAAACCAGCCAGCCTAGTACTGTGAACAGATTTGAAAGCGACAGCAAGAAAACAATTAAAAAACCTCGAACACTCAGGTCTAATCTAAGCGAAAGAACTTGTCCTGTGTACCAACCAAGCCCCTTGGAGCCGACGCGCCGCCAAGCGGCGGCAAGGGAGATAATTTCCAAAAAAGTCGCTCATTCTGCCACAAAGCTGGACCTTAATTTCCATTAACCTGGCAACTGACATTTTTATTTCTTAAACTCTGCAGAAGTAGAGAACTGACTGTTGATATGTTGTCCTCATCGCCCTCACCACCATCACGTGATTAGCTGTTGTCCTCATCGCCCTCACCACCATCACGTGATTAGCTGTTGTCCTCATCGCCCTCACCACCATCACGTGATTAGCTGTTGTCCTCATCGCCCTCACCACCATCACGTGATTAGCTGTTGTCCTCATCGCCCTCACCACCATCACGTGATTAGCTGTTGTCCTCATCGCCCTCACCACCATCACGTGATTAGCTGTTGTCCTCATCGCCCTCACCACCATCACGTGATTAGCTGTTGTCCTCATCGCCCTCACCACCATCACGTGATTAGCTGTTGTCCTCATCGCCCTCACCACCATCACGTGATTAGCTGTTGTCCTCATCGCCCTCACCACCATCACGTGATTAGCTGTTGTCCTCATCGCCCTCACCACCATCACGTGATTAGCTGTTGTCCTCATCGCCCTCACCACCATCACGTGATTAGCTGTTGTCCTCATCGCCCTCACCACCATCACGTGATTAGCTGTTGTCCTCATCGCCCTCACCACCATCACGTGATTAGCTGTTGTCCTCATCGCCCTCACCACCATCACGTGATTAGCTGTTGTCCTCATCGCCCTCACCACCATCACGTGATTAGCTGTTGTCCTCATCGCCCTCACCACCATCACGTGATTAGCTGTTGTCCTCATCGCCCTCACCACCATCACGTGATTAGCTGTTGTCCTCATCGCCCTCACCACCATCACGTGATTAGCTGTTGTCCTCATCGCCCTCACCACCATCACGTGATTAGCTGTTGTCCTCATCGCCCTCACCACCATCACGTGATTAGCTGTTGTCCTCATCGCCCTCACCACCATCACGTGATTAGCTGTTGTCCTCATCGCCCTCACCACCATCACGTGATTAGCTGTTGTCCTCATCGCCCTCACCACCATCACGTGATTAGCTGTTGTCCTCATCGCCCTCACCACCATCACGTGATTAGCTGTTGTCCTCATCGCCCTCACCACCATCACGTGATTAGCTGTTGTCCTCATCGCCCTCACCACCATCACGTGATTAGCTGTTGTCCTCATCGCCCTCACCACCATCACGTGATTAGCTGTTGTCCTCATCGCCCTCACCACCATCACGTGATTAGCTGTTGTCCTCATCGCCCT
>JAWQFJ010009356.1:0-12500 GCA_034096865.1 Theodoxus fluviatilis | reverse complement strand
TTCCATCTGAAAAATACTTGGCACTTTTCCTCAAAGTGCAGTGTTCATAGAGATGCACACCTGAGCAAGGTGCTGCTCCCGCATTGCCTCTCCTATAGGGAAATACAACCTATGACAGGACACCTGGACTGCATTGGCCAAGGTGAAATTCCCCATAGAGAAGCTCTTTTCAAATGGACAAAATAGTGATTGATTTGATTACTATCATTATAACTCTTCGTCGGCATGGTTCGTCTAAGTTGTCCCTGCTCCTACGCAGCGGTTTTACTCGAAGAAGTCCAACATTCGATTGCGCATGAGAGTGCGGACGTTGTGTTGCGTTCAAGAAACTTGCAAGAAGACGAGGCCAGAAGATAGCTCGTAATAGGACAAGAAATATGGAGGCAAATGATAGTGCACTTAGTAGACAACCGTCCGTCTCGAAAGACTATGGTAGCATCTTGGTAGGTCGGATGGCTCAGGGATAACGTCTTGAGTGGCTACGGAGCCTCACTCTGGCCTGGCAGCCTCTGCCGCACTCTGCACGGACAAACTCAGAGGGCCGAGAGGAAATTGCGGTCTGCTCCCTCTGCCTCCCCCGACTCATGTTCTCCAGCCAACTGTTCCTCTTAATACAATACAGTAAATACAATACAATAAATACAATACAACACAACACAACACAATACAATACATCTTTATTACTGCTAAAGCATAATTAGATTAGTCCACCATATACATACATACCAAACCAAACCAAACCACAAAAAACCGACATGAAGAACAATACATTATATGTATATCATAAATGAATACAGAGTTGTTTACGTGAGTTTAACAAAAAGAATTACTGAGATTTGCCTGAACAATGTGGCATTTTTACATGGATAAAACGTTAAAAACAGTTGCTTCCACAACCAAGTCATGGACATGAATATCAAACACGAATAAGAGCCTATAATCATGTGACAATATATGCTACACGTGTGTGAAACTTCAATTAAAAGATGACCTAAACAAAGGAGGTAAAAAGAGTCTCTACGTAAACACAAATCTGAAGGGGGAAAAAGGTAATCTACAGCCTCTTGTTGAAAAGTCTGATGGCTTCAGGAATAAGTGCGCCTGAATCGCTCCGTTCGGCACTTGGGAAGTTGCATTCTGGTCCCTGACTGTATCAGCATGAACTCTTTGTGGAGAGGATGGGAAGGATCTCGTCTGCGTTCACTGTGTTCCGTGCCCTCTTATTAAAAAGTCAATCAAGTTCTTCTCACTCCCACCCCAGTGCTCTTTTTGACAGCTCCTTTCCAATGAGAGGGAGAGAGAGAGAGAGAGAGAGAGAGAGAGAGAGAGAGAGAGAGAGAGAGAGAGAGAGAGAGAGAGAGAGAGAGAGAGCGAGACCGACAGAACGAGTCAGAGAGAGAGAGACAGAGACTGAGGGACAGAGACAGACAGACAGACATACAGACAGACAGACAGACAGACAGACAGACAGACAGACAGACATACAGACAGACAGACAGACAGGCAGACACAGACAGACACAGACAGACAGAGAGAGAGAAAGGAGGTGCAATGTGGGAAAGAAGAGGGAAAGGGGAAGAATCGACTAGGAGAGAATGGTTTGGTAGTTTTTTTCAGGGGGCCACTTGAAGATAAAATAAAATATGTTCATTGTGTAACTTTCTTTACAGCAGAGTAAATAAAAGTGAATGCATGACCATTTTTGCAGGCAGGTTCATAGGTCCTGGCGAAAACGGCGCCAGGGCACGAGCTTTCGGCAACGTAGGGGGAAACGTGGGAGGCACTTTCGGCGTGGGTTTCACTGCCAATGGCGACACGGAGAAGGGGCATCACCACGACCGTCACGACCCTAACTACCATGGCAACACAATCAACCTTGGTGACATACTAACAAGGCTGTTTGGCTAGTGCCAGCAGTGACTGTTCCATGCAACATTTTATGTATTTTGGCAGTGCAGAGGTTTGCAGTGTGTTAAAAGTGAATGGAGTCATCGAGAAATCACGTTTTGTGCGAGTCGACACGGCTCAGAAGAATAATAAACTGCATTGAAAAATGTTCAGGTCTCTGTTATCATTTATATTTCATGCCGTGGCCCATGCCTCGTTAAAAAATATGTTCATATTACTGTGAATAAACACGAATGACAAGTTACAGTACATGTCACATCCTGGAGTGGGCACTGAACTAGACCGGAGAGTTAAAAATAGTCCCTCTACAGCGAGTTCAGTGGGTTACATATCACGGTGGCATATTAACCTGTGGGGTGTTCAAGATACCTAGTGCTTGATGGCGCTCGACTCTTGAATGGTTTGCTAGGCGAAACACCATCGAGAGCTCGCCACCAAAGATTATAGGTTACACAAAGATAGCTCATGCCGAGCTTTTGCTATATAAAGTTACAAGACGCTCGGAAACGCAGCGCCCCAAGCGGCTAGAACTATGGGGAAGTAATCACAACGCTTAGAGACATGTAAAAGTGCTTGTTTGTCGACGCGTTTCTGATGCGTTCCGATCATGTTTGTGAATACATTTACGGTGTAATGTGTAATAAAATGATTTGCTGCAATAATGGGGGTGTTTTGGCTTTGTTTTTTGTAGCAGGCGTTGTGAAATCGAAATATTTGGTTCATCGAAATGTGAGCCTATAGTCCGTTTCAACATTGCTCTGTCAGTGGAGACAAAGATTATTCGTCTGCTAGCCATCTAGATACATACGGTGAGGTTTGTTTACTTATCTTCTGTGGGTTTTGTGCAGAAAGTATACGTTAAAACAGTCTAATATGACTATTTTCGATTAGTTTTTAATCTAATTAATATTTTTGCATGCTTTAACGCGGCCGGATCTTTGGCATAACTCCCCGGGCGTGCGAAGTCAGTAGCGTCTCCACTGACAGAGCAATGTTTAAACGGACTATAGGCTCACGCGCATGCGCAGAACCATCCATTTCGATGAACCAAATATTTCGATTTCACAACGCCTGCTACAAAAAACAAAGCCAAAACACCCCCATTATTGCAGCAAATCATTTTATTACACATTACACCGTAAATGTATTCACAAACATGATCGGAACGCATCAAAAACGCATCGACAAACAAGCACTTTTACATGTCTCTAAGCGTTCACTGAAGAAGGGCGTGTGCCCGAAAGACTTTGATTTTGGTGTTTGTCGCTTATTGATATGTCTCTAAGCGTTGTGATTACTTCCCCATAGTTCTAGCCGCTTGGGGCACAACGAGTCTCGATCCTCACAACAATGAGCTAATGAGCTATCTTTGTGTAACCTATAATCTTTGTCCCCACTGAGGTGCTACGCGTGTTGATCCAAAATGGCTACGTTTGGAGATTAGAGGGAAATCACCTTTTTTTAATGTGCGCAGTGGCAGACGTTTCGACCAGTGATTAACACTCAAGGTGTGCAAGAAGTCAGATGAATTTAGGCTGGCGTTGTTCTTTTTGAATGAAGATAAATGCTCTGAAATAATTATCTGGCAAGATGTCAGCAATAATTCCGCGAAAGAATGTTACAACTTTTTGAAGGAAGTAACTTTATTAGCCCTTTGTTGTGTAACCTCCCTTGATTCAAGTTTCTATAAATTTTTGTGTACGCTGTAAGTCAGCACTATCTTTTCGACATAATTTTATATTTGAGTGGTGCTGAGCCTTCATGCGCAGCTGCAGCATAATGCATCTTATCAGCTTCCTGAAGGAACGACCAGTCTGCTGCTGCTGGTTCGCTCACTTGGTTAGTCAAGTTCTGTGAAATCTGTACTCTCGAACCAAATACTTGTATATACCTTCGTTCTTTTGGGAGAAAATAATGTACAAGTGCATCGTCTTTGATTATGGTATTGAATAATGTGCTACAAACATTGTCCATACAGTGTGACTACTTTCTACTTCCGGTCTACTTCAACGCCCAATCCAGGCTGTAACAGGATGCATGAACTAGAATTCACTGTGATGAACGAGGGTCTAATCGGAACTATTACAACTATACAGAAGGGGGGATGAGGGATAGTAAGAAGCAATACAAAGTTATCCTCATTCACAGGTAATCACTTGGTGGTCTAGCATCTAGATTTAGGAGACTGTCAGCAAGGCCCAAGTACTGGCAAAATGTGATTGATTGGCTTTGAATTAACTGATGCTGAATTGTTAATTGAATTGCTTTGTTCTACAGAAAAACAATTATGTCCATAATGCAAAAATATCAGTGGTTCAAACCATAACACCATAGAATTCATATTAAAATTTATTCGAGTTAAGCGATTACTAATGATCATTCACCCCACCCCCCTCCCCCCACCCACCCAAAGTTCCATGGCCACAAGTTCCAGAGGATGTGAGGGGCATTTGACAGCGGCTGCCATATGCAATTTTCTGATAAGTTGCAAGGTGACAAGACTGGAGAAAAGTAAACATATGCAAATCTACAGATAATACAGATAACAACAACACAGCAAGGGTTGAAAGTTTATTGAAAATGTCCTCATCACACAAAGTTCAGCACACAACAGATTGCAAAAAACTCTTGCACGTGATTGTTCATAATGACCTGTGCACAGTTCTTGCCATAGGCAACCTGGACATAAAATTGTCTGCATTGAATACACTCAATGAAACGTGGAATGAAAACTGTCAGAAAAAGACACAAATTCATGGGTTAACAAGAAGGGCAAAGCCCATACGACTCACATGCTTGACCGTGACCTTTACATGACCTTGACCTTTGCATGACCTGACCTTCAGGTGACCTTCAAGGTCAAACAACTAAACCTAGCAATGACATCATGCACTAACAAATGCTTTACACATTTTTCCTACCAAATTACATGTGACCTTGACCCAAGGTCAAGGTCATCCAAGGTCACGCAACACAAAGCTGTTAATTCAAGACATAGGAAGCACAATGATGCTTATTGGCACTCTACCATGAGATATGGTCACTTTTAGTGGTTCACTACCCCATTTTGGTCACATTTTATAAGGGTCAAAGTGACCTTGACCTTGATGATATGTGACCAAATGTGTCTCATGATGAAAGTATAACATGTGTACTACAATGTTATGAAGTTTGGAAGAGTTATCTTCCATAGTTCAGGGGCAAGGTCACTTCAAAATATGTATACAATCCAACTTTAAAGAGCTCCTGTGACCTTGACCTTGAAGCAAGGTCAATCAAACTGGTATCAAAAGATAGGGATTACTTTGCCCTATACACCATATATAGGTGAGGTATCCAATCTCAAAAACTTCAGAGAAAATTGAGAAAATGTGAAAAATGGCTGTTTTTTAGACAACATTTACGGCCCCTGCGACCTTGACCTTGAAGCAAGGTCAAGTCACTATGTATATTTTTTGAGGCCTTGTCATCATACACCATCATGCCAAATTGGGTGTTGATAGACTTAATAGTCTCCGAGAAAAATCCAACGTTAAAGTTTTTCACGGACGCCCGGATGCCCGGACGCCCGGACGGACGACACGGGTGAGTACATAGACTCACTTTTGCTTCGCATGTGAGTCAAAAACTGAATTTCACATAACAAGTTTGTAATCATGTCATGAGGTAGAAAAAAATCATATCAAGTGTATGGTCTTCATACACGCATACACAATTATGACTTAAGAAGCATGCATAAATGCATACATGTGATGCATAGTATGCTGCAGAACTCAAGTTTCTATGAAACTTAAAAGGCATGTGCTAAAGTGATATTTTACCTGATCAAATTGACCAAATGAAGAGACTAATGCTCAAGGATGTAATGACATATCAACTTACACTTGTTGGACAAAATCATCCCCTTTCCCCCAGCCCATCTCATCAAGTCTACTGTCAGTGGAATGACATCCTAGTCTAGAGACCTATCCACCACAGTAACTATGATGAGAACATCTTGGCATACATCTGTCGCTCTTTGGCCTTCTCTTCCTCCTGCAGTTTCTTCACTTTCTGGACCTCCTTCGTAATGGCTGAAATAAAGGGGTGAAAGCTCACTGGGAATCATGTATGACAAAAACAACTAGTGGTTATACAAGTCAAAAGGGATTTCAGTAGGACTGCTAAAATGTCCCAGCCATTTCAGTTTTTTTGGTTCATGCCCGAGCTATGCAGCTGTCCACTTCTGCTGCAAGATGACTAAAACTGATGTCGTATAACATCGTCATGGAAAAAGAGTTATTTCAGTGCTGACCACTCCATGTAGAAATGCCAAGGAAATGTTTCTGATTGAGGAGTCGATGTCTGCATGCTCAAAGAAAGGCTGCCAAGGTGAACATTGATCATTACCATGTCTGAAAGATTGAGCAGACTTTTTCAACTAATTCCATTTTCAAAAAAGGGTAAATTTCTTACTTATATTTGTCATAAAGTTGACTTTTTCATTTGATTTGAATCACACCATTGCAGGATCTCAAATAGATGAAAAGGAGTAAGAGAGTTAACCTTTCGACCTTTTCATGAAAGCTTAAATCCCCCAAAGCTTCCCACTGCCAAAGACAAGACACAGGAAGGGTCATGTTTTGTGCTTTTGTTTGTTTCTGTAAAGACTTTTCTAACTGCAAAAAGCAAACAAACAATCAATCTTTGGTACACTTCTGGACACCATGAACACAAGGCTTGTTTAGGAGGCGCAGCGCTGCATGTGTTTCACTCCTGAACAGCAATTTTGGGGCGTGATTCACTCAGCGCTGTGCAGCGCTGTGCATCACAGAAAAGCACGCATCTGAGGTGATTCACACGATTTTCAATATGGTGTCTTCAATCCCGCACTGGCCTTCGATGCATAATATAACCCACAGAAACATCTTTTGGGGACTGGAACGGGCTTCATTTGTCCTAAGCGCTCTGTGTGCGCGAGTAATGGCGTTAAGGATGACACAGTAGTGGAATTTATTCATGCAGAATACATTTAAACGTGCATAAACGATGTCTGTGGCAAAGAAAACACTTTCTTTAGCGTCTAGCAACATAACATGCGCCGCAGAAGATTTACCTCCTTTTAACTAGTGAAGCGCTGCACTAAATCTAGAGGCTTGTTCAGGAGTACAAAGCGCTGCATGAGCGCTTTATGTTGACAATTGAGCGCTCTTTGCCTCTCCTGAACACCTACAGATTTAGTGCAGCCAAAGATTATAGGTTACACAAAGATAGTTCATGCCGAGCTTTTGCTCTTTGAAGTTACAAGCAGCTCAAATTGCAGCGCCCCAAGCGGCTAGCACTATGGGAGATGCTTCTGCGCATGTCCGTGAGCCTATAGTCCGTTTCAACATTGCACATTTAAAATGGTGGACATAGTCTCGCTTCGCGCAGAAAAAGCTGAATTTGGGGACACTAGAAACCCCATCCAAAGAAAATGTAAACCATGAACAGCATTAATTTATCAAAGCTGTATGTTGAATGCATCACAAGGTATTGAAAGCTCCTACTTTTTAACAATCGAAATGCAGGTCACTCGCAGAACCACGTGTGCACGGGTCGACGTGATCGCAACGTTTGGTGACCCTGTTCTCTCTGCGTTAAAAATTATTATTCTTCAAATCGGTCAAATAGTGACGTCACTCGTTCTTCAACCTTGGTAGTTGATGACGTTATCGGAAATTTTAGAATTAGGTCCATCGCACATCTGTTGCTAGGCCTAAATTCTAGTGACAATTTACTTGAACAAAATTCTTTCTGTTTACTTCTGAAAAGTTAGTGTGAATGTGTTTTGTGGTTCTGTGTTCACTAGGAGCCGTCTCCAGTTATACGGCTATACCTCCTGTATAGTTCTGAGTTGCTAAGGGACTAGCTTTAATCTTCTTCCATCAGGAGATAACTTTGCTGTGTTTAGGGTCTATTCTTTGGAAAAATCTTTGCCCTTGTTTAAATAGGTTAGCATAGGTTTCAGCCCCAGCTTAAAAATAGTTACCCGTTCTTTTCTAAAAAGGTGTTATAGGAAAAAGTAACCTTACATTACCCACCTTGCTTTGTCTCTTGGAAACCTGAAGTACGAAAGCTCTGGGCATTTCTTTCTGTTGTTGCTACAGTTAATAGCGCTGCAGTGGTCACTCGCAAACCTGTGTTTTTCCGCCATGTTTGTGCGAAGTCTCCACTAAATCCTATAATCATGTGACTAAATACAGTGCAATGTTGAAACGGACTATAGGCATCTCCCATAGTGCTAGCCGCTTGGGGCGCAACGTGTCTCGACCCTCACGAGAATGAGCTAATGAACTATCTTTGTGTAACCTATAATCTTTGGTGCAGCGCTTCACTAGTTAAAGGGGAGGTAAATCTTCTGTGACCCATGTTGTGTTGCTAGACGCTAGAAAAGTGTTTTCTTTGCCACAGACATCGTTTATGCACTTTAAATGAATTCTGCATGAATAAAGTCCACTACTGTGTCATCCTTACTTGCCATTACTCGCGCATACAGATATAATTCTGAAGACGGAGAGTACTTACTCTGTTCATTAGGCTCAATCTTCAGAGCCTCCGAAAAGTTTTTCTGCAGACAGAGAGGGAGAGAAAAGAATTCAATACATGTACTGTAGAGTGCCAGCTTTTCAAGGATGGTGGGATAAGGTAGAAATGGATGCACATGATTAACATTTACATGTAGTTGCACAACAAGCACAAATCAAGACTACCACTTCATACAGAAAACAAAATTCCTCCATTTAACATATCCTGAAGTTGAAGTGGAGGATTTTCTGGTAAGTGAAGCTGGGAATGAAAGAAAAGAGACAAATGAAATGTTATGGCCTGTGAGCTTATGTAGGCTATGACAGCAGACCTGCCACTTTTCACATACTCAAAATAAAAATATTCATTATTTTTTTAAACTACAGAATCGGCGTTAATAACATTGGAATCACTATGTTTTTACCTGCCAGCCAACCCATGAACTGAAGTGTCCCTGAATAACATATCTGCTCTTTTCACAGATGTATAAACACTATGTACAGCTAATGTCTAGTCTTTTTCCCTTTGTGCACTTGATACAGGTTTGACATTTTGTAAGTCTCTGCGGTAGTCTACCCAGGGAATTCACTTCTCGGCTGACTTGGCCTTCAGTAGCACACTCTTTAGTACCAATGGTGTCTCCCAGCAATTCCCTCCCAATGGTACCGCTTGCCTCTGTTTTGTTCTGACAAACAAGACAGAAGTCCCTCTCTGCCTCTGCATTACTGTGGGAAATGGCCATGAGACCTCTCATGGACAGCACAAGTATAGGACATTTGAATTGTAACTTTTACACCAACATTGGAATATGAATGACTGACACTTAAATAAGTAAACTGATGTTTTTCAGAATGTTTGTGAAAAATTAATATGATTCTGATTAAATTGGAATAGGTGGCAGGTCTGTGTAAGAAGACACTGAAGCAGCTGGTTAGAGTAACAGCAGGTCAAATCTCAGTTTCCCTATTCGTCTTTCATGAATTGCATCAGAAGACTCAGTGGGTATTTTCCTCACAACCACCCCCACCCCCCACAGGGGGTGAAGTTTGGGAGGAAGACACAAGTTTTATACTGATAATGGTACCTATGAAAAGGCACAACACATTAAAAAGCAAGCAAGACAGCAGATGCTTAATCTATAAACTCCATCCATACACCTAACATTGCAGCTACACATGGGTCAGAAAGGTCCTGAGTGCCCCTGTAAGTGTTGAGTTCAGACAAAGACACAGGCATAAAAAAAAGAAGGAAAGAGGGAGATAATAGTCTGTACCATTGCTTCAGGGTAATTCTTCATTCCCATGTTGGCTTGGCCACGGCGGAACAAGGCCTTGACATTAACTGGGTCAATGGCCAAAACCTGTAAAGACAGTTGGAATAACAAACCATGAGCAATCGGTGCAAGCAGTATATGAAGCATAGGTCCACAGTGCTACCAAAGTATTAGCTATACATTTCCAGCAGAAACAACATCTAAAATGCCAGTCTGCAATTCGCATAGAAACTAGATTGCCAACTCCAATTCAACCAAATACTTGAGGATGAAGTTCTGCAGTATGTTCCATAACATCATGCCGGTTTCTATTCTTTCTATTCTATTTATCTATGCCTTAAATCCAAATCCTGATTCAATGAGAATTTACAAGTTCCCGTAGGAAATTAACTTCTACCATCTAAGTCCAGTGTACAATCAAAGCAGGAGCTACATCTCTTGTGCAGTAGGTGCATTAGTGTCGGTGTTCTCTTCTTGGTTCTAACACTGAACACTCCATATTTCTGAAAATTGATGACAGTTATAGGACCCGAGGACAATCCACTAGAAAATGCAATCCCTCAATGATCACCACAAAACAACACACATGAACTGAGTCATCATACATCACTGAGTGGTCAATCAAGTACCTCTCTTCCTCCACCAAGAATGTGTCAACGGAAACGTATCAGTTTGTCAGTTGTTCTCGTATTCATGTATGCAACAGGTACTGGCTACCAAGCTCGTCTGATTTTCATGTGCTGATGGCATCTATAGTAGGATGTCTGAGTCCTCATGCACTTTAAGGAAGAAACCTTCAGTGATCAAGTATTTGTGATAGAGCAAGATGGGAAACAGATGCCAAATGATGGTGGAGTATTAACTTGCTTTCATTCCTTAATTTTTCACATTTTTCTTCCCTGGTGTACAGGTTACTGACAAAAATACCTTGATAAAATAGATTTTAGCTAAAAACAAAATGAAAAGGGATATTTAAAAAGTGGTTATGCTAACATGAACGACAAATAAAAAGAGGGGTTTGGTAAGTCCTCCTGAATTATTAAACAATAATTTGTTTCAAAAGAGACCAGAATGAACATAAATAAAAGTTTCTCATTTGCTGAAGATACTTTTTCCCTTCTTAAATAGTGAATTCCTCAGTGTCATAGGACAAGAAAGATGGGACAGCACATTTCGTTGATTACCATCAATTTCTTCCTTTTCTCTTTTTTTATATTTAGGTTTGGCAGAAAAATAACAGGGTCAGTCAGGTTACCATAACTTTTTTTCTTTTGGAGGGGGAAGGGGTTTGCCTTATAGGCATGCACCTACCTTTCATCTACATGCCTGACAATTTTCTATGTGAAATTGAAATAAATAAATGAACACACCATTTCTTTATTAATCTGTCCAAATGGAACAAATCTAAAGGGGATGAATGAAAGGGAGGAAAGTCAGGGAAGTAGTGCTGCTTACAATCAAAGATGAACTGTTTGGGGCACAGAGATCATGTCTAACAGAGACCAAATACAGTCCATTTCTATTCTTAGCATGTGTAGATCAATTACACACGTCGTCCTGCCTGTCTGCATTTATTTCTGTGTCTGATTTGTCAACGAAGATAGAAGAATACCTTATTATTGCCACAGTCACCAACACATTCATTGCAGCACGGGTAGACGTCTCACCTCATCACAGTTTTTGATGGCCCCACTCCATTGCTGCAGCTTCAGTTGGCATGCACCCCTGAAACCATAAATACAACAAATAAAATCAGCTCATATTCACTGTTCCCCTTTTCTTTCCTTCTTCTAGTTCAAAACTGGAAGCTATTTCTCCAAATCACATACTCCTATGATACTTCTTGTAAGGTAAAACAAAAAGCTAGGCAGTTGAAAGGTTTCTAAATTAGAAATAAAACATGGCCTGTTTTAGCAATGTGATCAATTAGATAAACAAGTGACAAGAATGCTCATGTCTTTTCAAGCCAGTTCAAAGGGGTGGTGATCTCTTCCTGTCCCAAGACTATGAAAGGCATATATGCACAAATTTACAAGCATTCATGACAACACACCGAACCAAAATTATTAGAATTCATGATACCACATCCCATCCACCCATTCAACCCCTCAATTTTTTTCTTCATTGTGGCTTACATGTTCAGCATGAGGGACAGGACATGCTGCTTTTCAATTTCCTTTTCCTCTTCATCAGACATGGAAAGATCATCATTCAGCTTGGAGATAAACCTGAAAAATCACAATGGAGAGAAGTGCTGAAAAATCCAGAAGAAAAAAAAGGTTAATTTTTAAAAAAATGCAAGGGTGAACATTTCTCACTGGAGAAAGGGGGGGGGGGGGGGGGGGGGGGGGGGGGGACTACCCATTCTTACTGCTATAGTCCATTACTTAAATAAAAAAAGTTCCACTGCTATGATAATGGATGATGAAGGAGGGAATTATGGCCTTTGTAAAGTGAATGAGCAGGAAAATCATTAGAAGAGTTTAGACTAAATTAGAGTAAGCACAAATCAAGTCATGATGTCCCGAGTTATTTGCCTCATATGCATCTATTAGTAGGTACTGGCAGCCAAAATTTTGAATCAGAGATTGTTTAGTTTTTATGTGTTGTGCTTGTACTACTTGATGAAAGATTTAAAATAAAACAAAAATGAAGTGTCTATCTTGATTCGTTCTGGAGATACAGCATTTACTGTATATGGAAACGCGAAACGTACAGTAATACTAAATATTTTCCAAACTTTGCAGCCTAACAGTCCTCTAATCATACAAGG
>JAWQFJ010009355.1:0-18121 GCA_034096865.1 Theodoxus fluviatilis | reverse complement strand
CCCCTGCCACGTGATCGCTCTTGTCTATATAAGCCTGAGCAGGCAGACACGCCGTTCTTTTGACATTGCCGAGATAACCCGAGCAAATGCACAAACGGGGAGGTGGGTGGGACAGTAATTTGTCTACTGGTAAGTATGTTAGGAAAACATAGAAATTAGTTTAAATTTCTTCAAGTTTTCCAATCATACTGTACCAGTAGACAAACCAGTGATATGATTGCCCAGCAATGGGCGGTGGGTTGTGCATAAACACCTGACCCAACAGAAAAAACTACTCACACTCAAACACGAAGAGCCAAATCCGCAACAACCAACTTGTTGATGCCCAAGGTGTCGTTGACATGACGAACTCGAACCTCACACAGTTAAAAGCGTGTGAACACAGTCACTGCACCAGCAGACCGCCCTCATAAAGTGAACCAAAGAGATACTCTTGGCAAACGCTACAGAGGTGGCAACCTTGCGGAGTACATGAGTCCGAGAGGCACCAGCAGAAGGATCAACAACACATTCTAGGGATACGACCTAGAAAACGGAGAAGCAGAAAACCCATCCCACAGAGGAGGAAAGATCTGACTATGTGCAAAACAAACGAGAAAACAAGGAACTAGCCAGGTGATCCTGTGTTGGAAAGAAGCCAAGCAGAAAGGTTCAACAAGTGAACATTCGGATGGCCAATTCCCGAACGAGGTTGCACGAGAGTGCACGCAGAGAGATGAAGCTCGATGCGCTCCCCATCGGCCAGAGCCAGCAGATCAGGGAACCAGGAAGCTCCAGGCCAGAAAGGCGCGACCAGGATCATGCGAGGACGCTCCAGGGCGACCTTGGCCAACACCCTCGGAAGAAGCCGCGTGGGAGGGAAAGCGTAGACTTCCATGCCCGACCACGACCTAGCAAAGGCATCCCGCCCGAGAGCCTGTGGATCATGCATAGGGGAGAAGTAACACGGCAAACGCGTGTTGAACCGGGTGGCGAACAGATCCACCATCGGCTTGCCCCAGCGAAGCCACACCTGCTCTAGAGCCTGATGCGCTACAGTCCACTCTGTAGGCAGAACCTGATTCCTCCGGCTTAGGTGATCCGCCAGCACATTCAACTTTCCAGGAATGAATTCCGTGGAAATGGAAATGCCATGGGAATCAGCCCAAACCAGAATCTCCTCAGCTTTCAGAGACAACGACGTAGAAACTGTGCCTCCTTGATGCCTGAGATAACTCAGGCATGTGACATTGTCACCTGAGACTGTTACGTGCCGATTCCTCAAGACTGACAGTAACCCCTGGAGAGAGAGAAAAACTGCTTCCATCTCCAGAAAGTTGATGTGCAGCCGCGACTCGCTCTGAGACCACAGACCGGACACCGAGTCCGTGTCTGTGTGCCCACCCCAACCGTTCCTCGAAGCGTCTGTGAACAGATAGACGATAGGACCCTGGGGACGGATAGGGACAGAAGAATGGAGCCACGTCACGTCCATCCAACGCAAAGTGGCTTCCCGAAACCAGTCCCCCAGAACCACCATCTGATCAAAATCGGAGCAGTCGGAGACCCGGCTGGCAAGCTGCCTCTGAAGGGGTCGTTTGGCGACCCGTGCCAAAGGCAACAGGGTAGCCATCGACTCCATCTTGCCAAGCAAGGAGAGAAGAGCACGATAGGGAGCGCTCTCCACACCACGTAAGTGAGAGAGTAGGTCTGACAACGACCGCAACCTGTCCGCGGACGGACGGACAGAGAAGGCGAGAGTGTCGAACTGCATGCCGAGGTACTGGAATGAAGTTGACGGAAGGAAGTCAGACTTTTTCAACGAGAAGTTGAAACCAAGGCCCTGTGCAAGTTGGACCACCGTTTCCGTGTCCTGGGCACACTGCCGAGACGAGCGATGTAAAATCAACCAATCGTCCAGGTACATCCGCAAACGCACTCCCCTGCCCCTCACCAACATCGCCAACTGTTTGGTGATCTTGGTGAAAATGAAAGGGGCAGTAGACAGACCGAAAGGCAGGGAAACGAATTGAAAAACCCGGTCTCCCCAGACGAAACGCAGATACTTCCACATGTCCGGATGCATCGAGACATGGAAGTACGCATCCTGCAGGTCCAATGACGTGGCACAATCGCCAGGGCGAATTGCATCACGCACCGACCTGGAAGACTCCATCTTAAAAGGCATCTCGCGAACAGACTTGTTCAACCGCGAGAGGTCTAGAACCGGGCGAAACCCACCGGAATGTTTCGCAACCGCGAAAATTCTGGAGTAAAACCCCGGTGAGGCAAGAGACACCTCCTGAACAACCTGCTTGACCAGCAGAGAAGCGACTTCCTCGTCCAACACCTTCACCTTCTCAGGGTGAAAGGGTTTAGGAAAAGCAAGAGGCTCAAGTGACAGACGCGGAGGAGTCGTGAACGGAATTTTATATCCGTCCCGCACCACCCTCAGAATAGCGCTGTCGTGAACTTGTCGACGCCACACGGCATAAGCCCGTTGCAGAGCGTGTGACCGCGTAGGAGAAGAACAAAGTCCGCGCGGCAGAAGACTGGGATCGCGCACCTGAAAGGGCCGAATCACAGCCGCGCCAAACGGTTCCTCACCGGAAGAGTCCACAGACAGAGAAAGATAGGAGCTTTGGTCAACCGACCCAACGTCCCACCCCTCTTCCGCAGCCGCAGTGGAACCAGGGTCCGAGAACCGATCGTGCCAACTCGCTGGGCTCTGATCCGGTCGTTCTAGACTCGCCTCCCCGCAGGGAGAAACACAGTCGACGACCGCGGAGCCAGAGGAGAAAACAGACCCATGACCGCGCTGCACTGGTCCTCTTGACCATACGGAAGCGCGGGGCCGGGGCCCATGGGAGTGCACAGAAAGGAGGGCGGCATGATCACCAGACCAAGCAGTGCTTGCTGAATGGCTGGGAGCCACGCTCTGCCGTGACCCCACCGCCGAGATCGACCTTACGGGAGCGAGGTAAGGGCGCCACTCCGCCCTGCTCGACCTGGCGGGAGCGCGGGGGCGGGGCACAGGGGAGTGCACGGGAAGGGAGGCGGCGCGCTCACCGAACCAAACAGCGCCAGCTGAAAGGCTGGGGGCAGCGCTCTGCCTAGGCCCCACCGCAGAGCTCGACCTTGCGGGAGCGCGGTGAGAGTGCCGCTCCGCCCTGCTCGACCTGATGGGAGCGCAGTGGGAGGAGTGCACGGGAAGGGAGGCGGCACGCTCAACCGGACCAAGCAGTGTCAGCTGGATGGCCGGGAGCTCCGATCTGCCCTGGCCTAACCGCAAGCTCGACCTTGCGGGAGCGCGGTGGGAGGAGTGCATGGGAAGGGAGGCGGCACGCTCAACCGGACCAAGCAGTGTCAGCTGGATGGCCGGGAGCTCCGATCTGCCCTGGCCTAACCGCAAGCTCGACCTTGCGGGAGCGCGGTGGGAGGCCTAACCGCAAGCTCGACCTTGCGGGAGCGCGGTGGGAGGCCTAACCGCAAGCTCGACCTTGCGGGAGCGCGGTGGGAGGCCTAACCGCAAGCTCGACCTTGCGGGAGCGCGGTGGGAGGCCTAACCGCAAGCTCGACCTTGCGGGAGCGCGGTGGGAGGAGTGCACGGGAAGGGAGGCGGCACGCTCTACCGGACCAAGCAGTGACAGCTGGATGGCCGGGAGCTCCGCTCTGCCTGGTCTAACCGCAAGCTCAACCCGGGGGGAGCGCGGGACCGCCTTCCGTCAGAAAAGCCCCATCGCGCCTCTATCCGAGGCGCGGGAACTGGCCACAACTGACCGCACGATACGTACCAGACCGAGCCGACCTGCTCGCACCCTTGCCCAGGAGCCAGGAACCACAAATCCAGGCAAGGCAGGTCCCAGCCTGACCAGGCTGACCCGACCAGCCGGACACGCGGTGCGCAGGGTTCACGTAGTGCAAAAGGCTGAAAGCAAAACAAAACCGTGGTCTGACCTGCGGAAAGAAACAGAAGCGGAGAAGACAGCAAACGCCTCTCCCACATGCACGGGACAGGGGAGGGGCCGGGCTAGAAACCCCCCTCGCCCCCACCCACCAGCAGAGAAAGCAAATGCAGGCCCAGCACAGCGTCCACCATCTAGCAGACCGCGTGTTGGGCCTAACAACCACAGCGTGCCAAGACCGAACTCCGCAGCGCCACCTATCAAGACAGGAAACGCCGCGGAAACACGCTAAACCGACTGACACGTGAGCTCAAGAGAAGGAATGATTCTTTTAAGCAGAAACACTCACTCCTCATGAGCTAGAAACCTCCCTTCTCCCAATGTCGCTGCCCCCAGGGTGGCGACGTCAGAGTGCGCACCCAAACACGCCAGCGTGAAGGAGGGACGCCCTTAATGCTCACCCCCAGGCGCCCGGCCAGACGCCCGGGAATAGCGCACAAAGAGGTAACAACAGGGAACGCGAAGACAACCCCGATAAAACAAGAGGGCGATAGCCCCAAAATCTGCCTAGGCGCAGACGACGCGGCAAAACGCCGTCCTTCGCCCCAAGGCAGACTGAGAAGCAGCAAGCAAAGACGCGAACGCCAAGTCTAACCAAACAACGGGTTAGACAAGGCAGCCGCCACCACCACCAGCCGAACGAGCAAACGCGGAAACAGCCGCAGAGTACACGTTCGAAACAGACCAAGTGGGAGAAACAGAACAGTAACAGTAGCTTGCGAGAACGAAAAAATTTGCAGCGCCGACTGACGTCACAGGAACAACCGCGGGCACACGCGAAACGACCACGCGCGTGCCATCAAAGCAAGACAAGCAAACAAGCGAAACACCAGCCTGTCGTCGCTCCAAGACGAGCAACTACTCGCCAACACACCCGAGAACTAGCGCTTGCACTAAACGTCCAAGCGCCCAAGTCCCAAACACACACACAAGCGTTCAAACTAACGCAACAGCGGCACGCCTCTATCCGCCCGTCTTACCGAGGCGTGAAAGACGAAAGAGGCGCGTGGGAGCGAGACGCCATTACTGCGCACGGGACGCAAAAACCTCCCGTACGTCGAGTAAGGCGAACCACACAGTGACAAGCGAAGACAAGCAAACAGCAAGTCGTCGCTAGAACTGAAAGAAAACGAGTAGCGACGCACCAAAGCAACTACAAAGCCTCCAGCGCGTGCACTCAAAAAACCAAAGCGACTAAGCCAAACCAAAGCGTCAAAAAACAGACGCAAGCAAAGCGGCAAGCCGCAAACTTCCCTTAAACTCCAGCGAAGGGAAACTGCAAACTCTACACTACACAAGTAGGCGAGGATAATCCAATGCACGAAGTAATCCACGTGCAAGCGAAACGCGACAGCAGTTTCGAAAATGTCAAAGAGAACGGCGTGTCTGCCTGCTCAGGCTTATATAGACAAGAGCGATCACGTGGCAGGGGGAGTTACCTCCCCTTTGCTGACGTGCTTCCTGCCTATGTCTAAAGCATTCGGATTGGCGGGGCAGGCAGTCACGTGTGGGTAAGATTTTTGCAAAATCTCTTTTCGAGGTCAAAAGGTCATATATCACTGGTTTGTCTACTGGTCAGTATGGTTGGAAAACATGTAGTTTCAACAAAACTTTTCATTAGCAAAGCTCTTTAGACATTTGTACCATGTAATGGTGCAATAAAATTTCTGCAAACACACACACATACACACGCACGCACGCATGCACGCACGCACGCACACACACACACACACACACACACACACACACACACATGCACAGACACACATCGGCGCGCACTGAGACACAAACACACAGAAACATGGACGAAAGCACACAAATGCACATACAAACACACACACACACACATGTACACACACACACATGCATACACACACGGACACACACACCGACACATGAAAAAGAAGACACATGCATGCACACACACACACACACAAACATGCACACACACATGCATACATATACACACACAAACACACACACATGTATGTACACACACAAAACACACATGTGCACATTATTTTTTTAAAAACCACACACACATGCACACACACACACACACACACATACACACACACACTGAAGAGGACAGGGCAGATGGCTATGTTATCTGAAAGTGGTGGAAAGCATGGCAGCAAGCATGATGTTGAACTCTTTTGCAGATAAAAACAGAAAATCAAAACAACCAAAGAAGTCAACAACCCCAGAATTCTGTATTTATTCTTCTCATTAATATTTTTCATACTCTTATTATGGTTCTTGCACTTGCTCCTTTTTACTTTGTAATTATGAATTGATGAAGGTTATTTGTTACTGGTTGAGTTGTTTAAAAGTAATTGTAGTTCATGTGGATGCCATAATAGAGTTTACATGATGATGTATGTGGCTGCGTGAAGTTGATGTGTGTTTAAGAATTTGCATTCTTGCATTGAGATATTGTTTATGAACATCATGACAGTGCACGAAGAAAAGATAATTGAGTTACCCCCTTTTTTTTGCTTGAAAAATGTTTAATTTTTATAAATAAGTTTTATTCACTTTCAGGTAATGATCATGTTGTATCTGTGTCAGTGATAGGCAGGGAATGTTCAATGTTCTGTGCTGTGTTGTGCTCATTTCAGGCCTTGTTACTGTTCCTTTCTCTTCATTGAGACTCAGTCTCTGACTTTTGTGCTCTCTTATGGTACAGTCATACTTTGGCATCACATTCTTACAATGGCAGAGAAGGTTCACACTGTTACTCTTCCTCTCTCTTTATGCAGTCCCTGTCTTGAACTTGTTTGTTTTTTCTTTGTTGCAGTCAGACTTTGGAAACACATTCTTGCATAGGCAGGGAAGGTTCACACTTATATGCTGTGCACGTTTCGGACCTCATTACTATTCCTTTCTCTTTATCTAGTCTCATTCTCTGACTTTTGTGTCTCCTTGTCACAGTCAGGCTTTGGATACACATTCTTGCATAGGCATGGGATGTTCTGTGTTTGTTGCAGGCCCCATTACAGTTCCTGTCTGTCTAGTCCCTATCTCTGACTCCTCACTTTTACTGTTGTGCAGTCATACTTGTGAAACACATTCTTGCATGGGCAGGCAAGTTTAATACTGCCGTGCTTGTTGCAAGTCCAATTACAGTTCCTCTCTGTCTAGTCCTATCTCTGACTCCTCACTTTCGCTGTTATGCAGTCATACTTCTAAACGCATTCTTGCATGGGCAGGGAAGACTAATACTGCCGTGCTTGTTGCAGGTCTGGTGACCATTCCTGCCTCCATGTACCAAAGCATTGCCACCAGCTTGGCCTCCATGGGGGACAACTCTGCCGGCACCGTGCAGGTCGCCATGGCGCCCATCACACAATTCAAGACGGAGGTGCCTGACGCCACTCAGGCCGTAGAGGTGACCTCCATGGACCCCAATGGTCAGTCCTGACCAGACTGGGTTCTAGTGGACTTGAACTGTCCAGACAGCCATGTGGACAGTGCTGCAGGTGTCACGGAGAACTGACTGCTGACTGTGAGTGCTCCCTCAGCTCAGGATGGCTGTCTCCACTGCTCCTGGTCATGAGGCAGTCTTTCCTCTGTGATTGTGATCTTCATCGTGACGTACATGCAGCCATAGCGAATTCCCTTGTAAGGAGTTTGTTGGATTTTCTGGAATTCTGGACATCCCAGATACTTGATTGGAATGGATACCTAGTTTGTGGACATCGCTGGACCAGCAGACATGAACAGATCTGCCAGTGTTGGTGACTAATGTCTGTGTTAGATGTGTGTGAGCATGTGCTGATGGTAAGTAATGGATGTAGTTTCATTCAAGAAAAAATGTGAAAACCCTACAAAATTTGTGTCGCACATATTTCATGTAATGTCATAGTAACCTCAAAACAATATGCAAGCTATGAGGGATTATGTCTTTGACACTGTTTTACCACAAGTCCAACTTTCCAAGTCTTTGCATGACACACTGGGCTGTCTCCTACAGTATTGAGTGTTTTGTAGTTCTGCAAGGGTAATGTATCACTCCTCTTCCAGCAGATCCAGACATAATGAGAGATTGTCCCAAACTGAGATGCTTTGATGTGTGACAGATGCAAAGTGTGATTATGGTTTTATGTTATTGTTTGGGAACGGTTGCATATCCTGGACTTTACCATCATCAATGTAAAAAGTGTTCTGACATTCAGAACACACAAGCTGAAACTAGCTGTGTAGTGGCACTTAATAGAGTGGCTAAATGGAGTGATCTGAAGTGTGGAGAATTATATTTCCTGACTGATGTTGATGTTTCTGTTGTTTTGTGCAGTGACTAATCTTGGGTAACCTTTTGATTTACTATAAATAACACGACAACACTAGTTTTGGATGAGACATAAAAGAGAATGATTAACTGTATTTAGAAAAATGTGTGTGTTTGTGTGTGTGTGTGTGTGTGTTTGTGTGTATGTGTGCATACAAGCACTCATGCATTTCTGCATGAGTGTGTGTGTGTGTGTGTGTGTGTGTGTGTGTGTGTGTGCATGCATACAAGCCCTCGTGCATTTCTGCATGAGTGAGTTTGTGTGTGTGTGTGTGTGTGGGTGTGCATGTGTGTGTGTATTTGTGGTGTGTGTCTGTGTGTGTGTTAGTGTGTGTGTGTGTTTGTGTGCTCATGAGTATTCCTTGTCAAGGGGAGATACTCTGATTCCATGAAGCCCTTCACCACAAACTTCCTTCCTCAAGCTGCTACTTTGTGTGACCTTGCTGCTGTGTGGGCCAGCCCTTTTCATCCCTGGGGACCCTGGCGCTGTACACAGGCAGCAAGACTGGGCCAGATCTCTATGAGAACATAGAAAGTTGGCTGGCAGAGTCTTGCTGGCAGGCAGACCTTTGGACCCTTGAAAGGATGCACAACACACTGGGTGGCTGCAAGATGGGGCATGAGTCTGTCATAGAACCCGTAATGGAATGAAGAAAGCTAAATGTGTCTGCATTTGGCTGCAGAAGTTGTTGTGGGTAGACTGTTGGCTCCTCAGTATGGTGCACCACTAGAGTGGCTGCAAGATGGAGCTTGAGTCGGCTGTGGACCCTGCAAAAGATGAAGGGAAATGAAGAGAGTGAAATGTGACCCCTTTCCACAAAATGTGCCCTGGGTTGTTATGAAGTATTTTTGAAAGAAAATGTATGTTTCTTTAAGATGATGAAATCCATTTTTGCATGGGATGATCTGGGGCAAAGTTGTATACAATTGATTTATACTATCCTTGGGAATCAATATTTTGACAGAAGAAGAAAAAACCCTGCTAGAGTTCAATCAAATTAGGACATTTCAATTTTTCGAATTTTTAAAAACATCTATCAATGTACCATTCTCCTTAAAAAGCATTTAAACATTATTCAGTTAGCTGCATATTAAGTTAACTTAAGTCTTCAGGTAGCATTCAAATAAAATGGCCACAGATCAGTTTTCTGCAAAGATCATTTGAAAAACCACCAGGCCCCCTACCTACTGCAGTGGGCTGTCACTCCATTTTGCTTGAGGTGCAGTGCAACTCATTTCATGGTGTGGGGGTTCAAAACCACAATTGAAGTTGGCTGGTAGACTCTTGAAAGTGTGCAGAGTGTCCACCTTGAGGTTTCCTCATGCCTTAGGAGTGACTGTAAAATGGCTGAGGAGAGATTCTCTTGCAGATCTGTTGTTTCCTTTCATCCTGGGCTTGTTCTGCGAATCCTGCACCACTCTATGCTCTTTCTTGCCCTTTCTCTGGCTTGCCTTAGTATGATGAGGTAGATCTGTCTTCAAAGGGTAAATGCTATCTTCCTCATTGCATGAAATCTGACTTGCCTGTGTTGACCATCTGCTGTCGCCTTCCTAGTCCAAGTGTGTGAAACTAGAGCTGAAGCTTGATTGTCTATTCAGGAGGAACACAGAAAGTCCAGCAAAACTAAGTCCACCCTGGCTGCCTTTGGCAGACTGCCCTTGCTGCCCAACAAAGGTTTGGGGGAATCTCTCCAGTTTTCCTGTATGAGTCTGAGAAGAAGGAGCAGCAGGGACACAAATGACAGCTAGGTTGTATGGGAACGGCAGCCAGGAGTAGGGAAAGATGGAGAGAGATATTAGACATTCACTGATTCAGTTGCTGATGGCTTTCTTCCTCTCTCTTTGCCAGCATGCAGACACTTGTTTAACACACAAAACAACCCAGTCAAGGCCAGAGGTTAGGGAAGTCTGCATGTACTGAAAGTGAATTATGTATGCGATGTTCACTGATGTGCTCTCCATTACTAGATTTACCATCATGTTTCATACCCAACTGACAACCACAGGTAAAGAGAGTTGTTGAATTTCATTTGGTGTTGTATGAATACTGAATTAAAAATGTGAAATATGAATATTCCACAGTTATTGTTTTGTTTTCTAGTTCACAGCAGAGAACTTGTTGGTTTACCTGTGTTTGATTTGAATTCTCCCAAGTGATCCCTTTTTGACTCACATGCAAAGCAAAAGTGAGTCTATGTACTCACTCGTGTCGTCCTTCCGGGCGTCCGGGCGTCCTGTCGTCCGTAAAAAAACTTTAACGTTTGACTTTTCTCTGACACTATTAAATCTATAAACACCAAATGTGGCATGATGGTGTATGTTGACAAGGCCTCAAAAACATACATATTGACTCGACCTTGTTTCAAGGTCAAGGTCGCAGGGGCCATAAATATTGTCTAAAAAACAGCCATTTTTCACATTTTCCCAATTTTCTCTGAAGTTTTTGACATTGGACACCTGACCTGTATATGGTATATAGGACAAAGTAAGCTCTATCTTTTGATACCAGTTTGGTTGACCTTGCTTAAAGGTCAAGGTTACAGAAGCTCTTCAAAGTTGGATTGTATACATATTGTGAAGTGACCTTGACCCTGAACTATGAAAGATTACTGTTTCAAACTTCATAATTGTGTAGGGCACATGTCATACTTTCATCATGAACCACATTTGGTCACATACATCAAGGTCAAGGTCACTTTGACCTGTATGAAATGTGACCAAATTGGTCAGTAAACAAGGCCATGTAAAGGCGCCACAGGCCTTTGACAACTGACCAGCAGTGTAGCCAGGCTGTTTCCCCTTCACTTTCCTTAGTGCTGTGGTGGCAAGGTCGCGGATTTGCAACATTTGTAGTTTCTTTAGTTTGAAGAAAATGTTAGCGATGGAGTGCGCAACCCGTCTGTCCTGGTTTCGAAGTTCCTGCTTGCAGATCTTGCTGTAGGAGATGGACTTCGCTCGCTTGTTGTTGTCGACATGGCGCTCGCCACAGAAGATTGTGGTAAAAGACTTCTCCTCACAGTCCTTGTCCAGGAAAATGGCCAGAGGGTGCTTCCCTTCACCAGGGGCAATCTTGAGTGCACGCTGGCCATGCTCTGTGAAGTCGTTGGTGTGCAACAGAGTGCCGCAACGCCCTCCGCCCACCTCTGCTTCTTCATTGATCTTCACCCAGTTCTTTTCAACATCATCATCAGGCAGGCCGTCTTGGTTGCCGGCAACACTATTGATCTTTTCGTACATAGTTCACAAAACTATCATACATGTCAGTATTCTGTCACTACAGCCCGCTCTGTCTGACAGCGTTTCCCTAGGATGTCTACTGCGGTGTATGGCAGTAGCATCAGAGGACTTTGGTGAAGGAATGTAAAGGTGCTTTTCACAACACAAACACATAAGTTCACAAAACTATCATTCATTTCAGTATTTTGTCACTACCGCCCGCTCTGTCTGACAGCGTTTCCCTAGGATGTCTACTGCTGTGTATGGCAGTAGCATCAGTGGACTTTGGCGAAGGAATGTAAAGGTGCTTTTCACAACACAAACACAAACACATAAGTTCACAAAACTATCATTCATTTCAGTATTTTGTCACTACCGCCCGCTCTGTCGCTGAGTTGAGTTGAGTTGCACAACCTCTGTTGTACATAGTTCACAACACAACCTCTGTACATAGTTCACAAACACAACCTCTGTACATAGTTCACAACACAACCTCTGTACATAGTTCACAACACAACCTCTCAGCATGTGAGTCGTGTGAGCTTTGCCCTTCTTGTTGGGGGTTATGATTACACATTTATGTTGAATGATGAATACTTCCAGTTTGATTCATTTTTATCCTATCTTGTTCCATTTTTGAGCTCCTATAAAGAATACAACTTTGCTCTGCCTTTGATTGCCTTCACTTTTTTATGCTCTTGTCACTTTATAATCTCTATCAATTCACAATCGTTTGTTGGCATGTGTGTGTGCGCACACATCCTTATCCTGAAACACCAACTTCCTTAGGCAGGGCATATAGTCAGAATTGAAAATGAATTTGAGAACCTCTCCCCTCGAGCAATACAAAGGCTGCCTTAAAACATCTTTGAAGGCACCGAGCATTGAGACAGTCTCTTTGGAAATAAACTGGTTGCCAATCCCAGTTCTTGCAGTGCAGAAATTAGAAAGGAGTCCCAACATTTTGAGGATCATCACGTGCACATTGCATTGGCACATCATATTGCTCATTGATTTAAAGTAAGAAAAATGGGGGGGAGCCAGAATGATTGCGACCCTGGCTCATTGATTTGGACACAGCTATAGGCTGCCCTCATTGTCACAGACTGCATGTCCAAATTTGAACTGCTGTCTCATCTTAGGTGCTGCTTAAGTCGCCATCAAAATCAGCAGGCCACCACACCATAATGCATGTAACATTTTCATTAACTGTCACATCTTCACAAGAGCTGTTGGACAAGAGGGAAGGCTCCTCTAAGCCATCCCAGGTCAAAACTGAAGTTGCTCAACTTTTCTGTGGCAACACGGGATGGCATTGCAAGGAAATGTTATGCCTTTGGAATAGCAGGGACCGTTGCAATTCTGACGGTCACTCTGTAGGATTTGTTGATAGTTTAATCTGCTCTCCAGCCATTCTTGTCAACTTGTGAATCAAGATCAAGGCTGTGACCATGAGCAACAAGAAGGGCAAAGCCCATACGACTCACATGCTTGACCTTGACCTTTATATGACCAATGACATCATACACAAAGAAATGCTTTACACATTTTTCCTACCAAAATACATGTCAAGGTCATCCAAGGTCATGCAACACAAAGCTGTTAATTCAAGACATAGGAAGCACAATGGTGCTTATTGGCACTTTCTACCATGAGATATAGTCACTTTTAGTGGTTCACTACCCCATTTTGGTCACATTTCATAAGGGTCAAAGTGACCTTGATGATATGTGAACAAATGTGTCTCATGATGAAAGTATAACAATTGCCCCACATAATTATTAAGTTTGAAACAGTTATCTTCCATAGTTCAGGGTCAAGGTCACTTCAAAATATGTATACAATCCAACTTTGAAGAGCTCCTGTGACCTTGACCTTGAAGCAAGGTCAACCAAACTGGTATCAAAAGATAGGACTTGCTTTGACCTATATACCACTTGTAGCTAAGGTCGCCATTCTCAATAACGTGGGAGAAAATTGGGAAAATGTGAAAAATGACTGTTTTTGAGACCAGATTTATGGCTCCTGTGACCTTGACCTTGAAGCAAGGTCAAGTCACTATGTATGTTTTTTGAGGCCTTGTCATCATACACCATCATGCCACATTTGGTGTTGATAGACTTAATAGTCTCCGAGAAAAATCCAACGTTTAAGTTTTTTACGCCCGGACGGACGGACGGACGGATGGACGGACGGACGGACGGACGACACGGCTCAGTACATAGACTCACTTTTGCTTCGCATGTGAGTCAAAAAGGTGCACTGCACTAGAAGATTGCTGGAAGCCTTGAGCCACAACAGACTTCATGTACCGTAACTCCTCGACATGGCTTCTAGAAATACTTCACTGCTGAAAGCCTTGTGTAGGTAAAAGCATGCACATGTAAAACTGTAAGTCTCTCTGCAGGAAAACCCCCTTAACAAGTGTCCATTCTGTGGCATATCCAATAGCTACCACTCAGGTTCTCCACATGATTCTGATCACGGATGTTTGGTTATGAACTACATTACTTATGCATCAAGTTCCTTTGGTACGAAACAGTTTTCTCATCTCCAACTCTTCATTATCTGGACAGACCCTGTTACTGTCATGGGGTGCTCAAGGAGGGGTAGTACCTCTGGTGGAGGTACACGTCGTGCTCTCTATGGGAGTAGTTCGTCCACCTTTGGTCCCCCCTTGTCACCCAGCTCTCACCAGTGGCTCCTAGAAACTGTAGCGTGCGCAGTGGCCACACCCCGGGCAACAGCTTCGACTGGCTGGCTAAACCTGGTGAGGGTAGCCGACGGGTCTCGAACCCTCGGTGATCTAGGTATGTCTACCTAAGCACGTGAAGACTGGATTCGGCGGACTGAGCGGAGGAACCACTAGATGGTCAACGGTCAAGAAGGCGATTCCCAGCAAAGCGTTGTGGAGCGCTAAGGGCATGACAAGACACATAGGACATCATGGCCATCCACTGCACCCGTTTCTGTCTCCAGCCGTCTCGACTCTGTCCTGCCACTGGATCAAGATGGTCTCGGGCGAGAGAGTGAGGTCGACGAACTGCGCAACTCTTTCTCACTTAAATCCAAATCATCGCGCAAGTCACTTTTGTCATCCATCCCATCCCATCATTCACCGACAAGTCCTGTGGCGACAGGCAAGCGACGAAGCGGCAGGTGTGGGTACACTGGGAGCCGTAGCCGTAACCCTGCACACAGGCGGCCCAGGGCATTGGGTCGTTCTTCGCTGACACGGAGCAGCGGTGGAGTCCGGCAGCCCCCTGGGCGACTGAGCAGCCCTCTTCAGGAATGCACTGCTCACCTCCATGGCAAGAGGAAGGGGCTAGAAAAGGTGCCCTAAACATTGCCTGCTCCAGCCTTCCCTAGCCAGCTCACCGCGGCTGGAGGGGACCCTATACCAGCGGTCGAATCACAAAAGACAAAAAGAAGAAAACGAGGATAGTTCCTCTCAAATTGGGCGCATGGAATGTGCGCACACTCCTGGACAGAGACGATGCAGACAGACCACAGAGGAGAACAGCCCTGATTGGTAAAGAACTCGCCAGATACGGCATCGACATCGCAGCCCTGAGCGAGACCAGGTTCGCGGGAGAAGGAGAGCTCTGCGAAAGAGGCTCTGGTTACACATTCTTCTGGAGTGGCAGACCTAGCGAGGAGCGGCGTGAATGCTGGCGTTGGCTTTGCAGTTAGGACAACTCTTGTCAGTAAGTTGGCTGGACTTCCCAAGGGAGTGAACGACAGGCTCATGACCCTAAAACTCCCACTGATGGCTGGAAGGAAGCATCTCACCATCATCAGTGCCTACGCCCCAACCATGACCAACCCAGATGAAAAGAAGGCAAAGTTTTACGAAGATCTTCACACTGTCATTGTCGATGTTCCAAAGGCGGACAAACTCATCTTGCTAGGTGACTTCAACGCAAGAGTTGGCAAGGACAACGTTGCCTGGGAAGGAGTCCTTGGACATCACGGAGTGGGCCACTGCAACAGCAACGGTCTTCTCTTGCTCCAGACCTGCGCTGAGCATGAACTGCTAATCACCAACACGATCTTCCGCCTACCTACCCGTAACCGGACATCATGGATGCACCCCCGCTCAAAGCACTGGCATCTTATTGACTACGTCATCGTGAGGAAGAGGGACAGGCAGGATGTACGAGTGACCAAGTCCATGTGCGGCGCTGAATGCTGGACAGACCACCGCCTCATTATCTCCAAGATCAACATCCGCATTCAGCCTAAACGACGCCCTCAAGGGGAAAAGGCCCCCAAACGGCTGAATGTTGCCAAGCTGAGGACCGCCAGCTGCAAGCAGTCCTTTGCGGACGCTCTGGAAGAGCGCTTGAAATCCACCTCTCCGGACAACCAGAATGTAGAGGCAAATTGGGCATCACTCAGAGAGCTGATTTACACCACAGCTACAGAGACCCTGGGGCCCCAGACCAGGAAACACAAGGACTGGTTTGATGAGAACTGCGAAGACATCAAGCAGTTACTGGATGAGAAACACCACCTCCACCGAGCTTGCCTCAATTACCCCAAGTCCACGGCAAGGAGAGATGCGTTCTACAACATACGCAGAACTGTACAGCAAAAGCTCCGTCAGATGCAGGACAATTGGCTCAGCAACAAAGCCGACGAGATCCAAGGATATGCAGACAGGCATGACTATAAGAACTTCTACAACGCCTTGAAAGAAGTGTATGGCCCCACGTCCTCAGGATCAAACCCCCTCCTCAGCGCAGACGGTAACATACTCATCACAGACAAAGAGAAGATCTTGGAGAGGTGGGCCGAACATTTCGACAACATCCTAAATCGCCCTTCGACAATCAACGAAGAAGCCATCAATCGTCTCCCACAAGTGCCCACCAACGAAGCACTGGATGACCCCCCATCCTTGCTTGAGACCCAGAAAGCAATTTGTCTTCTCTCCAGTGGCAAAGCACCTGGTTCAGATGCCATACCAGCTGAGGTCTACAAGGAGGGGGGAACAGCCCTGACTGAAAGGCTCCACCAGCTGTTTCTCTTGACGTGGGAGCAAGAGACGATTCCGCAGGATTTCAAAGATGCCTCCATTATACATCTCTATAAGCGAAAAGGAAATAGACAGGCTTGTGACAACCATAGAGGCATATCACTGCTTTCTATCGCAGGAAAGATCCTTGCCAGAATCCTGCTCAACCGCCTCACAGCCCACCTTGACCAAGGACTCCTGCCTGAAAGTCAGTGTGGATTCCGAAAAGAACGAGGAACCATCGACATGGTGTTCGCTGCCAGGCAGCTGCAAGAGAAATGTCAGGAGCAGAACTCCGACTTGTTCTCCACCTATGTTGACCTGACCAAGGCGTTTGACACCGTTAGTAGAGAGGGCCTGTGGAAGATCATGGCCAAGTACGGTTGCCCAAGGAAATTCATCGCCTTGGTGCAACAATTCCACGAGGGCATGCAGGCCAGAGTCCAGGACAGCGGAGAGTCATCTGACCCTTTCCCAGTCACAAACGGGGTCAAGCAGGGCTGCGTCCTGGCACCAACACTGTTTAGCCTAATGTTTTCCGCCATGCTGTCAGAGGCCTTCAGAGACGAGGACGTTGGTGTCAACCTGAGGTACCGCACAGACGGCAAACTGTTCAACCTGCGGAGGCTCCAGGCAAAAAACAAGGTTATGACAGACATCATTAGGGATCTGCTGTTTGCCGATGACTGTGCCCTCAACGCTGTCTCAGAAGCCGACATGAAACGAAACGTTAATCTGTTCTCCAGCGCCTGCACAAACTTTGGTCTGACGATCAGTACAAAGAAGACTGAAGTCCTCCATCAGCCCGCGCCTGGAAAGCCCTACGTTGAGCCCAACATCACTGTCAATGGCCAGAGACTAAACACAGTGAACCGTTTCACATACCTAGGCAGCACACTGTCTCAGAATGCTACCATCGATGACGAAGTAAACATTAGAATTGCCAGAGCCAGCTCCACTTTTGGCAGGTTATATCCAAATGTCTGGAACAGAAGAGGCATTACCACTCAGACCAAGCTGAAAGTATACAGGGCAGTGGTGCTCCCCACACTGCTATATGCATGTGAAACGTGGACTGTCTATCAACGCCATGCTAGAAAACTGAACCACTTTCACACAACAAGCCTCAGGAAGATCCTTGGCATAAAATGGCAGGACAAAATTCCAGACACAGTGGTACTGACCAAAGCAGGTCTCCCCAGCATCTTCACCCTCCTGATGCAGTCACAGCTTCGCTGGGCAGGGCACGTAGTCCGGATGCCAGACGAGAGACTGCCAAAGAGACTCTTCTATGGCGAGCTACGGCATGGCCAGCGGTCCCACGGTGGGCAAAAGAAGCGCTTCAAAGACACCCTGAAAGCTTCACTGAAAGCTTTTGCCATCAATCCAGACACGTGGGAACGGGCTGCAATGGACCGATCCACCTGGCGCTCTTCCATCCACAAAGGTGCCAAGACATGCGAGGCAAACAGGATCACTGCCGCAGAAAAGAAGAGGCAAGCCCGCAAGGCCCATGCTGTCAACCCCCCTGGAGACGTCCCACTTGTCCCATGTCCCTTCTGTTCCCGAACCTTCCGTGCCATGATCGGCCTCGTTAGCCATCTGCGCACACACAGACAGAACCAGTCCCAGCAACCCCCCGGATGACTA
>JAWQFJ010009354.1:25000-37137 GCA_034096865.1 Theodoxus fluviatilis | reverse complement strand
ACTACAGCAGTCTTCATGTGACTATCAATGTAAATCTGCCACAAGAAACACTACAGCAGTCTTCATGTGGCTCTCTGTGTAGATCTGCCACAGCAAACACAGCAGTCTTCATGTGGTTCTCTGTGTAGATCTATCTGCCACAGCAAACACCACAATGTAGATCTGCCACAACAAACACAGCAGTCTTCATGTGGCTCTCTATGTAAATCTGCCACAAGAAACACTACAGCAGTCTTCATGTGGCTCTCTATGTAGATCTGCCACAAGAAATACTACAGCAGTCTTAATGTGGCTCTCTATGTTATATGTAGATCTGCCACAAGAAACACTACAGTAGTCTTCATGTGGCTCTCTATGTAGATCTGCCACAAGAAACACTACAGTAGTCTTCATGTGACTCTCTATGTAGATCTGCCACAAGAAACACTACAGCAGTCTTAATGTGGCTCTCTGTGTAGATCTGCCACAACAAACAACATAGAAGTCTTCATGTAGCTCTCTGTGTAGATCTGCCACAACAAACAACACAATGTAGATCTGCCACAGCACACACCACAATGTAAATCTTCCACAACAAACACTACAGCAGTCTTCATGTGGCTCTCTATGTAGATCTGCCACAGCAAACACCACAATGTAGATCTGCCACAACAAACACTACAGCAGTCTTCATGTGGCTCTCTATGTAGATCTGCCACAAGAAACACTACAGCAGTCTTCATGTGGCTCTCTATGTAGATCTGCCACAACAAACACCACAATGTAGATCTGCCACAGCACACACCACAATGTAAATCTTCCACAACAAACACTACAGCAGTCTTCATGTGGCTCTCTATGTAGATCTGCCACAGCAAACACCACAATGTAGATCTGCCACAACAAACACAGCAGTCTTCATGTGGCTCTCTATGTAAATCTGCCACAAGAAACACTACAGCAGTCTTCATGTGGCTCTCTGTGTAGATCTGCCACAAGAAACACTACAGCAGTCTTCATGTGGCTCTCTGTGTAGATCTGCCACAAGAAACACTACAGCAGTCTTCATGTGGCTCTCTGTGTAGATCTGCCACAACAAACACAGCAGTCTTCATGTGGCTCTCTGTGTAGATCTGCCACAAGAAACACTACAGCAGTCTTCATGTGGCTCTCTGTGTAGATCTGCCACAGCAAACACAGCAGTCTTCATGTGGCTCTCTATGTAAATCTGCCACAAGAAACACTACAGCAGTCTTCATGTGGCTCTCTGTGTAGATCTGCCACAACAAACACTACAGCAGTCTTCATGTGGCTCTCTATGTAAATCTGCCACAAGAAACACTACAGCAGTCTTCATGTGGCTCTCTATGTAGATCTGCCACAACAAACACAGCAGTCTTCATGTGGCTCTCTATGTAAATCTGCCACAAGAAACACTACAGCAGTCTTCATGTGGCTCTCTATGTAAATCTGCCACAAGAAACACTACAGCAGTCTTCATGTGGCTCTCTATGTAAATCTGCCACAAGAAACACTACAGCAGTCTTCATGTGGCTCTCTATGTAGATCTGCCACAACAAACACAGCAGTCTTCATGTGGCTCTCTGTGTAGATCTGCCACAACAAACACCACAATGTAGATCTGCCACAACAAACACAGCAGTCTTCATGGGGCTCTCTATGTAGATCTGCCACAACAAACACAGCAGTCTTCATGTGGCTCTCTGTGTAGATCTGCCACAACAAACACAGCAGTCTTCATGTGGCTCTCTGTGTAGATCTGCCACAACAAACACAGCAGTCTTCATGTGGCTCTCTATGTAAATCTGCCACAAGAAACACCACAGTAGTCTTCATGTGGCTCTCTGTGTAGATCTGCCACAGCACACACCACAATGTAGATCTGCCACAACAAACACAGCAGTCTTCATGTGGCTCTCTATGTAAATCTGCCACAAGAAACACTACAGTAGTCTTCATGTGGCTCTCTGTGTAGATCTGCCACAGCACACACCACAATGTAGATCTGCCACAACAAACACAGCAGTCTTCATGTGGCTCTCTATGTAAATCTGCCACAAGAAACACTGTACAGCAGTCTTCATGTGGCTCTCTGTGTAGATCTGCCACAGCAAACACAGCAGTCTTCATGTGGCTCTCTGTGTAGATCTGCCACAGCAAACACAGCAGTCTTCATGTGGCTCTCTATGTAAATCTTCCACAACAAACACCACAATGTAGATCTGCCACAGCAAACACCACAATGTAGATCTGCCACAAGAAACACTACAGCAGTCTTCATGTGGCTCTCTGTGTAGATCTGCCACAGCAAACACAGCAGTCTTCATGTGGCTCTCTATGTAGATCTGCCACAAGAAACACTACAGCAGTCTTCATGTGGCTCTCTATGTAGATCTGCCACAACAAACAACATAGAAGTCTTCATGTAGCTCTCTGTGTAGATCTGCCACAAACACCACAGCAGTCTTCATGTGGCTCTCTATGTAGATCTGCCACAACAAACACCACAGCAGTCTTCACGTGGCTCTCTATGTAGATCTGCCACAACAAACACCACAGCAGTCTTCATGGGGCTCTCTATGTAGATCTGCCAACAGTGGCAAGCTGAGGAGCAGTGTTTATGCTTTCCACACTGTGACCCCAAAGCCATTGTCTCCCCTCACTAATGGCACACAGGCACACTGCATGCTCCTGTGTGCTGGCACTGTGCTGTGGTCAGCCTGGTCTCTGTGGAGCTCTGGAAAACAACTGGCTGTGCTGCAGACTATGGCAGAGCAACTGCTTTCTAGGGCAGGTGTGCTTCTAGTGCAGCCACTGCTCTATTGCTAGTGTTTCACCTGCATGTACTCCTTCTCTTTCTATGATATGAGATTACTACTACTACTGGTGCTGCAGCTGGGTCTGCCACTGGTGCTGCCACTGGGCTACTTTTTAAAATATCACTCCAACAAAATCTAAACTCCCTGGGGAAGATGCCATTTTATGTGTGCATTTCACACACATGAAATTATTGTTGTTACTGTTTTTGCCCTCCTCCTCCTCCTCTTTCTGGACTATATACTTTTTTCTATCCCTCTCCTCCTCAAGTTAAGGGGTTTTGGTTTCATAATGTGACTTATTACCCATATCTAAGGCTCAAACGGATTTACACTTTGATACTTCTACTCTACTTCCCTCACCTTCTCCCTAGCTCCTCCTTGTTCCCCTTTTCTCTTCTTCCACCCTCCTACTCACTAATCCTCCCTCCTCCCTCCCTCCCTCCCTCCCTCCCTCCCTCCCTCCCTCCCTCCCTCCCTCCCTCCCTCCCTCCCTCCCTCCCTCCCTCCCTCCCTCCCTCCCTCCCTCCCTCCCTCCCTCCCTCCCTCCCTCCCTCCCTCTCTCCCTCCCTCCCTCCCTCCCTCTGCTGCTGCCATTGCTGCTGCTTCTTCCTCCTCTGTCTTCTCCTCTGCCTTCTTCTTCTTCTCCCCCCCTTTCCTTTCCTTCTGCAGCTGTGTGACTTCAAGTGCTGCTGTGCCACAGTGGGAAACAGTTTAGAGCTGCTTGTGCCAGCACTTGACAAAGTTCAACTGCTGCATGACCACCCCTTCCTCAGCAGTGTCCAGTGGTCATGGAGCTCTCTGGGCCTGTTCTGGTCTATTGGTTGTGGTTGGCCTTTAGTGGCCTGTGTCGCTGGGAAATGTTGATACTGCAAAAACCTTCTCACTTGTGGCAAGATGTCTGGCAGCTATGCCATTTCCATTTAAAATGTCATGCTTGCAAGTGGCCAAAAATGTGTTTGGTGTTCTCTTCTGGCAACTATGCAATTTCCATAGGAAATACCATACCCGCAAGTCCCAAGATCAGTGTTTTGTTTTATTGCTGCCAAATAGGCACATGTTCTATTTTTTAATGTCCTTCAGATATTTCCTTGAGCAGCCATTCAGATGGGTTCTTGCTTGTTATGTAGCAGCATAGTTGTGTCCACTCACAAGTCCTAATGGCGGCCTATCCCTGCTCGATTTAAAACATCAGTGGCTTTTGCTACTTCATCTGTCTGTTGTAGGATATCCTGACGCCTTGATATGAATTTCTTGTACAGATTACATAACTGTATCTTTCTAATGTGTTCAGTTCATAGTAGAGGAAAAGCTGTTGTCACTGCAAGATGTGCAGCTGTCTTCTTGCATTCAAAGAAAATAAAACACTGCTCGTCCAGCATTCCTCCTCCTCCAGCACCCCTCCTCCTCCAGCACCCCTCCTCCTCCAGCACCCCTCCTCCTCCAGCACCCCTCCTCCTCCAGCACCCCTCTTCCAGCACCCCTCCTCCTCCAGCACCCTTCCTTCTCCAGCACCCCTCCTCCTCCAGCACCCCTCCTCCTCCAGCACCCCTCCTCTCTCCAGCACCCACCCTCCTCTCTCCAGCACCCCCCTCCCTCTCTCCAGCACCCACCCTTCCTCTCTCCAGCACCCCCCTCCTCTCTCCAGCACCCACCCTTCCTCTCTCCAGCACCCCCCTTCCTCTCTCCAGCACCCCTCCTCTCTTTCAGCACCCCTCCTCCTCTCCTCCAGCACCCCTCCTCCTCCAGCACCCCTCCTCCTCCAGCACCCCTCATCCTCCAGCACCCCTCCTCCTCCAGCACCCCTCCTCCTCCAGCACCCCTCCTCCTCCTCCTCCAGCACCACTCCTCCTCCTCCTCTTCCAGCACCCCTCCTCCTCCAGCACACCTCCTCCTCCTCTTCCAGCACCCCTCCTCCTCCAGCACACCTCCTCCTCCTCCTCCAGCATTCCTCCTCCTCCTCCAGCACACCTCCTCCTCCTCCTCTTCCAGCACTCCTCCTCCTCCTCCAGCACTCCTCCTCCTCCTCCAGCACTCCTCCTCCTCCTCCAGCACTCCTCTTTTGTGTGATGGGATAGTGAGAGTGCTGTGTGAAAAGGTCTGCGTTTCATGGGAGCCATGATTTCCTCTGGAAAAAGAGCTGTTACAGACTTCAGGCTCATTGTGAAAGACCCAGTTCACTACAGTGGAAAAAGCCACGTTGGACATCTAGTGTGTCATGGTTCTGAGGCAGACTACATGTGATGGAAGCCAGAGTTAATTGCATCTCAAATTGACATATAGCTTGTAAAATATTGCACTTAAATACCTGCCTGGCACATGTAGACAGGTAAAGTTGTGGAAACTCAGTAAATCTGCTTTTAAATGTTTAGGATTACAGTCCAATAAACTGTGTCCAGTTGAGACTGCCATTTCCAGATGGCAGCATCAGAGTTATGTCCCTTGTTAATGAGTTGTCCTTCCCTTGAACACATGATTGTCATGCTTGAATGTACTCTGCTTGCTGCAAGGGACCCCATGTGTTGACTGACAGTTTTTCCTGCATGATGTGTTGAATACTCCAGTGTGTCATTACTTTTTTCCTGCATGATGTGTTGAAAATGCACCTTGTTCATCATATTTTTCCTGCTTGAAGTGTTGAAAATGCACCGTGTCATCACCAAGAACAGAAGGGGGTGGAATGGGGGTGGAGTGGAACTCCTAAAATCAACCATGATTTTACCTTAGGGGAACTAGAAGTGTGTACCAGTGGCAATGAGAGGATGAAAAGACATGCGGTCACAATGAAGGCAGAGATGAACTGTGAGGCCAACTGCCAGAGCACATCCATGAGTGCGAGAGAAACCAAGAATTTTACATTGATGTTGCAGGCCCACCTGTGTCTCACCTCCATTTTGTGCATGGTTTGCTTGCTGGACTTTAGAACCTCACCTAGACCCACCAGAAATGAGACTGCACATCCTTCATCCTCTCAGCAGACTTCCACCACTGTGAAAATCCCAAACATCATGGAGAATACATGTATGAATCTTGTGTGCCATTCAGCAGCATGTTGACTGTGTCAGATTTGCTAGGTGCCCTATGGAGGATTCTATGGATGGGTTGAACAGGACAAGAATTTGCATGCAGCCCTGTTTTACTCATGCGAAATCGTGTGCAGTGTTTATGTGTCTGCTCTGGACATATCCCAGTATCCTCTTCTTGACTCTTCCATGTCGGAATATAAAGGGAACACATCTACAACTGCATGGTTTTAAGCATGATGTGAATTCAAAGAAGCAACTTTTGCAGAAATCATGCAAAAGTAGGGTGGAAAGCACACACAGATATGGATCTCAAAGCTGCCGTTTGGAAAGCATTGACCATGAGTGATCTTGACCATGGTTCTTGGCAGACCCCCTGTGGGTTGGGGGTCAGAATAGATCCACTGCATCTTTCTATGTGATTTGTAAGAGACAAATAAATAGGGATATTGTGACTTGACTTACTCTAGATAGTTTCATTGATTCTGAGCTGAATCGCATAACATGGCTTACACAGGCTGAGTGGCAGTAAAACTTCATTCATTCATTCATTCATTCATTCATTCATTTATTCATTTCACTTTGAAAGTGATTGATCTCAGGGAGTGTGTCAGGAAAGATGGCACAGAAGGGGGCATGTCTCAGGAAGTGAGCCTCATCTGTGTTCTTTCCCCAGATCTTGTCCATGCTCCTTGGCAGTCCATCTGGTCAATGCCACATGTTCCCTGTTGGGAGTTCATTTGGTTCAGAGTAACCATTTGCAGTGGAGCACCAGTTTGAGAGTAGTGTGACACTTCCAGTTGCCACTCACTTGTCAACACATTGTGAGGCATTGAATACATTCTAGCTTAGATCCAATCCTGATCTGTTTTGACTGTTGCGTTTCTGACTGCTGAAAAACCGTTATAAGCTTACTGCTAGGTGGAAGGCTGATTTTTCCAAGGATTGATCATTTTGTCATGAAAATGGAGAGAGGCAACACTGGTGAGAAAATGACATAGAGGGATCTTCTACAGGGATTTGAGGAACGAAATCCACTTCAGTTCAGTTCAGTTCAGTCTCTTAACCCTGAGATGGATTGTTGAGGCACCACTGATGACTTTTGGACAATCTTCCTCCATCCATCTCTATCCTCTGTGGCTCGCTGTGAGTCAGCAAAGGTCTAGCCTGTCTACTCTTTGATGTTATCTTCCCACCTCTTTCTCTGCCTGCCTCTCCTTCTCCCACCTGGTACAGTACCTTGCAGGATGATCTTGGCCAGCCCACTGCCTCTTGACACGTGACCGTACCACTTCAGCTTTCTGCTTTTCACGATTGAGAGCAGGTCTTCGTACTGTCCAAATGCTCTCCTGATCCTGTTGCTGACTTCCTCATTCGTGACATTGTCTTTATATGAGATGTTCAGAATCTTGCGGTAGCATTTCATTTCCAGGGCTTGTATCCGTCTCTTTAGTTTCGATGTGAGTGTTCAGGACTCGCATGCATACAAGAATACGGAGATGGCCAGCATGCGCATGAGCCTGATCTTCGACGCGAGAGTGATATTTCTGTCATGCCATAATGGCTTCAACTTTGCCAATGCTGCTGTTGTTTGTGCTATCCTGGACAGTATCTCTGGTTTGGACCCTTCATCAGTCACAATAGATCCCAGGTATTTGAAGTTGTTCACAGCTTCCAGTTTTTGGCCCTTCACTTTGATTTCCATTTTGAAGCCCCGAGGATTGTTCGTCATCACCTTGGTCTTCTCGGCGTTGATCTCCATGCCATATGCCTGTGAGGTCTTGTCCAGACGCTCGACAAGACTAGTCAGTTCCTCTTCACTTCCTGCTAATCCATCAATGTCATCAGCAAAACGTAAGTTGGTGATCTTTCTGCCACAGATGCTGATTGATCCTTCGTGGTCTGCTAGGGCATCAGTCATTATCCTTTCGAGGAAGAGGTTAAAGAGTGTGGGGGAGAGTAGACAGCCCTGTCTGACTCCGACCGTTATCCTGAACCATTTGCCTGTGGTACCATCCACTTACATAGACTTTATTTCATAAGGTTTACATTTAGCCCCTGCTTCTAAAGGGAAAAAAGTTTGAAAAAATAAAAAAAACATGAAGGGGAAAAAGATTGAAGATGGACTCCTTTCAAAGTGAATGAAAAGGATCTTGAATGCCTTGTTGCTTATGTAAAGAGGAAGTAGGAGTGACGAGTGATGGGATTATTCCACCACTGGAACCAGAAAACGCACATCCGGGCATTGTGATATGATCCAGTCCCGAGCTCCAAGTGGCCACCTTGGCTGTTGTGGCTGCCCCTAGCGGGGCAAGGGAGTGGGCTCTGAAGGCCCAGCAGCCAGAGGCTCCAGTGAATGAGGGGACACATGGCAACTCAGACATACTTTTTTGTTTGGGTTGTATTCATAGACCATTGTTGTAAGTGCTCTGTAATGAATGGCACCTGTAAACACCATTTTGTCCAAGGCAAATGAACAAATCCAAGTTGGAAAATGGAAAAAGTTATGGTCATCCAAGGACCAAGGGAAAAAAAGTACACCATCAAAGGAAGTGCTTCATCAACAGTTGAATCATTCTGGATGTGAACACTGACAAGGATGAATTTTCTACACAGTGTTTTGAAACTTGCTGAGTCATCAACTCTGTTTTGGACATTAACTAGGGAAGAAGAAGGAGGCAAAAATGAGTCCTGCATGCATTTTGTCTAATGTAAACATGATGCCATCTTCCTCAAAATATCTATTCATGGCTTTGGGCTATTGCATTTTTTTTTTTTAGAGATGTTTTTGATGTGAAACATGCATACTGTTGATAATGAATTGGCCTGCTGGGTTTTGAATCATGTTTAATAGATCGTCTCCATAAAATATTTTATTACAGATTAATTAACACTCTGAGTTATCTGTCATTATATGTTTCATGTGGTCTGCAGATCATTACATTTTGAACATTGGCATTCTGTCCTGGGCTGTCAACAAGATGGGGATAGAATGATCTCTTAAGCTGTAATCGGTATCACAATTAGATGAACATCAGAGCATTTATGCCTTTGGGATTTTTTTTTCAAGCAGGATAAATGTAACAAGTTGCCTCCTGCTTGAAATCCATGTACATGTCATATGTTACTGTGTAGGTTGCATTAGAATGAAAGACTCAATCTTGATTCCTGGCTTTGGTTGCTGACAAAAGAAAATTCTGTTTCAATTTTAAAAATTCATTTATGCTCACTATTAAATAGAAATGTACAAACAAGTTTTCTTATCTAACAAATAGAGAATGTTCTGCTGAATGTATTTGCTTAGGTCGTAAAAGTCATATTGATCAGCTTGAAGTGTGATGGACAGTAAATGTTTGCTAGATTAAATGTGTGACACTCATGCCAGTGAAGCATTTACTGTTTGCATGTGTAACTACACAAAAGTGCATCCCCCTTATTCTGTCAGTTGTAGTTATCTACTTGGTGGAGCATGGAAGTGAGAAAAAACCCACTGCACCTCCATGCGAAATTCGTAAAAGGCAAAATACTAGGAAAATAAAGGCTGGACATGCTCATTCTCCAATCAACTCCAGTGAGTTGTGAGTCAGTAGTCTTGCATACTTCACTAGGGCTTCAACACTCCATGGCCCCATCCATCCGTCCATCTGTCCGTCCGTCCGTCCGTCCCTCCTTCCTTCTATCCATCCATCCGTCCATCTTTCTATCCATCCATCCGTCCGTCCATCCATCCATCCGTCCTTCTATCCATCCGCCCATCCATCCGTCCATCCATCCGACCATTTATCCACCCATCCGTCCGTCCATCCATCCATCCGTCCATCCACCTATCCGCCCATCCATCCGTTCGTCCCTCCATCCATCCGTCCGTCCGTACGACTTTACTTCCGTCATTCGTTCCATTTATCCATCCATCCATTCGTCCGTCGATTCGTCCAATCAGCCAACCAACCAACGATCCATCCATTCATCCATCAGTCTATCCATCCATCCATCCATCCATCCATCATCTACCCATCTACCAACCCATGCGTCCATCCGTCCGTCCGTCCGTCCGTCCGTCCATCCATCCGTCCGTCCGTCCGTCCATCCATCCTCTACCCATTCACCAATCCATCCATCCATCCATCCATCCATCCATCCATCCATTCATCCATTCATCCATCCATCCATCTACCCATTCACCAACCCATCCCTCCATCCACCCACCATCTACCCATCCATCCGTCCATCCATCCATCCATCCATCCATCCATCCATCCATCCATCCATCCATCCATCCATCCATCCATCCATCCATCCATCCATCCATCATCTACCCATTCACCAACCCATCCTTCCTTCCTTCCTTCCATCCTTCCATCCTTACATCAGTTGTCTCCCCTGTGGTTCGAGGTAAGAATGGTCCACCGCTCCTCATCACGCGATTCGTGAAATGGGAAAAACCCAGGAAAGCGTGACCTATAATCTTTGCTTGCTCTGACTGTAGCATGCTGCTCTCCTGACTTTTCGTGGTCAATGGCCTCAGATGCCTAATTAGGCTGAAAGGCTGTACACGTTTATTCATGAATCATTATTAATCCAATCTGTTGTGTACTTTTCAACTCGTAGTAATAACGAAATACATCACATGTACCTTGGGTTTATTTTTAAAAATGGTAAAGGAAAAGAGTTTTGAGGATAGATCGTCTCTTCTTGCTATTCTTGTCTGGTTTCAGCTTGCTCAAACAATACACACAAAACATTTTTCATTTCTTTGTCGAAATGAGCCTCTTCGTTGATGTGTGGATGTGTGCTTTTTCGTGTAGGCCATTGGAGAAAGGTTTCTTTTCCCTGTGGGTTTCAAGTCCTCCACCCTACAGCACTTTCATCCATGCACCTGCTAACAATGTTATGCGCCGGTCCGTCTTGTTAGCTCTGTTCAAACAGCGGAAGCATTGCACCCTCCCTCGAAACCAAACAAGTGCATTTGCTCGAGAAGCCTTCGAGACGAACTGCGTTGTGAGGACTCCTGCTTGAATGCGCCTGTGTCGGTGAGGTACACCTGCGACCCTGTTTTTGCCTCACCCCCTCCTTTCCTATCGTTTGCTATAACTATAAGAATTTTCGCTTTGAAACCTGTTGCCCCCATAGGTGATTATGCGATAAGACTCGCACCATCGCGCTGCCGGTGTCACGGCGCATACGCGGTCTTGGCTGACAGGTTGCGTACTGAAGCTAATTGTTCTTCCAGAAACGTCGATTGCAGGAATGTAGACTAGTGAATGAGTGAGTTAATTAAAATTTACGGCCTGTCAGCCTTTGTAAGACCATTGATCTCGAAAATCACTAGAACTGGTAAACGTGGTGAAAGTTAAGAGTGGTCTCGATTTCCATTGCTGTCTGATTTTTACAATCGCGTAATCGCATGGAGAGAAGTGGTCATTCTTTTGTCATCCCCAACCCACAGGGGACGGACGTAGCAACACTATGTTCCCCAGATGTGTATCTGGAAGTCAACTAGAACCTCATCTCTCTCTCTCTCTCTCTCTCTCTCTCTCTCTCTCTCTCTCTCTGTCCTCTCCCCCCCCCCCCTTTCCTCCTTTCCCCTACTTGGGTGTAGCTTTGCAAATCTACCCGTTAAATTTCTTAGACCCCTGCCTTCAGCACAGTCCCTGCCTCTGTTGTACGCACAAGTCCTGGGCTGCTCCTGGCAGCTCCTTTGATGAAGTGGCGATAGAGTTGAAGAAATATAGGGGAACACAAGCGACGCTCAGGGAATAGGGGAGGGGGTGGGGATGGAGATCGGGGCCCCACTGGCGACTCCCGGGTCCCATCTTATCTGGCCGCCTGTAGGGCTTGGGGATCACAACAGAATAACCGGCACACCCTGAGATCTATTCATTGGAAAGCTTGCCTCTGTTCCCTGCAGATCTTTGATAAGCGGCGATGCGGAGTTAAGGGAATTGTCAGTAATTAGATCTGTCCATTGCCGAGCTGCAATCAGCTGGCTGCAGCAGAATAGGAGTGGAGAGGCACCCCCAGGTGGTCGGCGCCAGATCAAAGTGACGTAGACACACGATCGTCCCCTCCTCTCGGGCCTGGCCATTTCGTCCCCTGGCTCGCGTGCGAAATTCTCGTGATTAGCGACTACGTGGCATCTCCAACACCTGTGATATAACGTCTGTGTCGGTCTCCTTGTGGGAGCGTGGGATGGACGAAGGCTAAGGTGCAATCAGAGACACTATATATTGTATCTCTGGTGCAATCGTCCCAAAGGACGGCCTCAAATCCAAACCCCGTCTCTGCCCATGAACATCCA
>JAWQFJ010009354.1:0-22500 GCA_034096865.1 Theodoxus fluviatilis | reverse complement strand
TTAATGGATGACCGCCCCCGTGTCGTGTAGCCGAAACATCAAACAAAAGATCCAGGATCCAAGTCAATGAAACGCCCAGGCTGTACCCGTGACACGGGAGGTCTCAAGAGAGAGACTTTGCGTTGACGTTAATCTGCAAGAAGGAATGAACCGTTTCCTTCGCACTTGACCTCCAGGATAATGTATTGTCGTCGCGCAGAACTGAATTTTGACTGCTTCTGATAGCGATGTCAACATAACCTCAGTGCGTGCTAGGCGCGAGAAAGCATGCGTGGCACTTGGGGCTGGGTCCGATTTTATCTGCGTCTGCCATACTCGTGGTCTCTTGGATTAAAGTGATAAATGACCGAATATAAGGTCAAGGGAAATGTTGCCATATTGCGTCGAAGAATCGAGAACACATTTTCTAGGCAATGGGCAGTGTTCCAAATTTCCCAAGTTCTATGTAAGGAGGCAGTAACTTCTCCACTTTGCTGGCCACTTCTTACAGCAAATGAGAAATTCTGCTCAGGACTCAAATGTCAATCGCCATTCACAAAGGAAGAGACATTCGATCATGGATGAGAAATATTTCTGCCCATGTTTGTCTTTTCTCCTCTCGTCTCTCTACCCCACCACTACTACCGTCGTCTAGCTTCTTTTCTATCTCTCTACTCGCATTGTTCACCGGATGTGTATTTTAAACTCTTTGATGCACAGATCCAACCGATTCTTTTGTATGGGGCTGAAATATGAGGAATGGATGATTGTCACACTGTAGAAAGTGTACGTCTAGTCTACATGCTCTGAAAGGCTTCTTAAATGTTTCTTCACGAACCCCTAATGATATGGTCTATGGGGACACTGGGCGTTTCCCTCTGTCAATGCCACGTTAGGCAGTGTCAAGTACTGGCTTAAAATATTGAAAATGGACGAAAGTAGGTTACCCTTTAGAGTAGATCAGATGATGCTGACTGCATCAAATAATGAAGATTTATGGGCAACCAAAATAATGAAGGTACTGTTAGAATGGGATTGTGAAATGGTATGGGTAAACCAGCGGGTTACCAACGAAAAAGCGTTTTAGAGGAAAACTCATTAGCAGATTGTATACTGACCGGGAAATGCGAGTTCAGAACAGTAGTAGATATTCCTTCTATAGACTATTCAAAATATCATTTGGAACTGAACAGTACCTCTAAGACACAGATAAAAAAGTATTAGAGATATATACATGCGCTTTAGGATGGTAATTACAGATTTGTTTACTCATAAATACAGATACGTGACAGGTGATGGTTTTAATTTGTGTCCGCTCTGCAGAGAACAAGAAGAAACAGACCATTTTCTTCCCTATTGTCCTTCATTACACGATTTAAGGGAACGTTTCTTATGATTTCAACGTCGATAACCAGTAACATTCGTAATGTACAGTAAACAAATGAAGACCACAAGATCAACTAGCATGTTTTTATATAAGGCATTTAAACGTAGACAGGATGCGCTTGAGTCCTCGGAGCGGGACAGCTTTAATATGTGTTGATTATTTTCTCTTGGATGTATTGACACTGCACTTGAAATGTATCGACATGCACTGACACTGTACAGGTGCCGGTGGCCTAGTCAATAAATTAATTTATTCGCGCATTGTTTTCTCGTTCCGAGTCTTTGCATGAACAGTGTGCCTCACTTGCGTGTATTTAAACCACCTTCACCACCAGGCCGACTGCACAACCTGTCCAATCTGATACTCCAAGGAGGTGACGTGGAGCCCAACCTCGGGTCAAACAGAACTGAATCTCAGTCACCTCAAATGAGTCCACAGAACAATGCTTTTTGCCCCGATAGGAGAGATGTCTGGGAGAAAAATCAGGACTTCTTTCATGTAGTAGAGCATAATGCTCCAGTGTTTATCGAGACAGCACCTCTTGTGCAGTCAACATTGTGCTCATTTATCCCAATGAAACGCGGCACTGCAAACTCAAGTGGATGGATTGAATCTCCACTTGAACAAATTAATTCCAGCAGATGACCAAATTGAAGGTTGAGAAATATATTCGTAAGAGGCGAATAACTAGGGACACCGCGACTTGATTTGTGTTTACTCTATAAAACAGTTTTACCCCGTCATATAGTAATGAGCCGGCATGGCCTCTACGGAGTCGACTAATTGTATTCTCTCGAGAGAAATAGAGGCCATGAAGAGGAGGGAGGGCTGAAGGCACTTGTAAGCGGACAGTGTGGCTTGGCTCTACGTGGCGATGGCGTCGTGCCCGTTATCGTAGAGCGCAGAGAGTCCGCTGTTGGATGACAACTGCGTCGAGCCCGGCGTTGAAGGGCACAGAGAGTTGGCAAGCGTTCTGAGAGACACTCCTTCTTCAGGTCAAGTGGTTAAGGACTGGCGAGGGTGGGGATTAAGTACGGGACTCGAGGAGTCGTTCACCTCAAGTCGTGACTAAGGCCCGAGCAAAGTGTCGTCGCACGGGAGAAGCAGGGGTGGAGCAGCGTTCATGGCAGCAGACGGCCAGCCCCAACAGGAGAGAGCACGAGGAGTTAGTGCCTCAGGGTGAACTCACCGGTAGTGATTCGTGAAGCCCGTGTCCCTGTTGAGTCCGGTGCAATGCGTGTCAAACCTGTCAATTAGTTTCTGCTCCGCCACTCGGCGTTGGTGGAGATCGTGTAACTCGCCCCTCAGTACGCTTACAAGCAACGAGCATGTCCGAGGGCGAGTGGTGGGTAGATTAAAGTGATCGCTAACAGGAAGGGGCGCGGTGTCCATTCATTCGTTGTCGGAGTCGTTGATCGGTCTCCCCAAAATGTACCATGCGTCAGGGCATCCTCTGCGGCATCTGATGAGATACATTAGACTCATGGAGTAGCAGGTATGTTTGCCCTTGACGGGGTGCACGGTCTGTCCTCTGGTGATGGTCGTCTCTGTGGAGATGATGGCACACGTAGAACACCGCGCGGCGTTGCAGGGTTGCACGCTGCCGCCTTCCATGGAGTGGTGGTTGAGGAACCTGCTGCGGACTTATAGGCCCTTCAGGTTTGGTGGTTGATGGAAGGCTAGGATAGGAGGTGCTGGAAGTGCACGGGAGAGGCGGTCGTCTTCACTGAGGAGGTGTTGGAGATTTTTCAGTCCCCTACGGAGCTTTTCAGCCCCGGGGAAGAATTTCACGACAAAGGGGACTCTGTTGGCTCCAGAGTGCCCATCTCTTGGTAGTCGCCCTGTGTCCGCTGCGGAGGAGGGACGCCTTTAGCTCCAGGAGGTGTTTGTCGCGATCCTCTGCGTTGGAGCAGATACGGTGGATCCGTAGGGGATGGACTGCTAGATATTCCTCGAGTGGGAACTGGAGTGGCGGAACATATGCATGCTGTCGGTGGGGTTGCGATATAGGGAAGTGATGACCTGTCCATCAACTACGGATCTCTCGGTGGAATTCCTGGAGGGCCTGTTCTCCATGGTTCCAGATGAGGAAAATGTAGTCAATGTATCTGACGTAGAAGCTGGGGCGCAGGGTGCGGATGGCAAAAAAGTCCTCATCGAACTTATGCATAAAGAGATTCGCAAGAGATCCGCTTACAAGTGCCGTCGGCCCTCCCACAAACGGCCCTCTTCGTGACCTCTATTTTTCTCTGGAGAATACAATTAGACTCCGGTCGTTCTTTTTCTTTTTCTTTGTCGCAGTTCAGTTTCTCTCTCTCTCTCTCTGTCTCTCTTTCTCTGTCTCTCTCTTTCTGTCTGTCTGTCTGCCTGTCTCTCTCTCTCTCTGTCTGTCTGTCTGTCTGTCTGTCTGTCTGTCTCTCTCTCTCTCTCTCTCTGTCTCTCCGTCTCTCTCTCTCTCTGTCTCTCTCTCTCTCTCTCTCTCTCTCTCTCTCTCTCTCTCTCTCTCTCTCTCTCAAAAAGAGCTAAACTATTGTTTTAAGACGTGACAAAACTGAGGCATTAAATGTTAGTTATTCTAAAACGTTGTGTACACACAATAATCAAATGTTATAATTTGTAATTCACCATTACCTGTAAATATGCAATGTATCCAATGGGTCGTCGGCCGAAATCTCTCTCTCTCTCTCTCTCTCTCTCTCTCTCTCTCTCTCTCTCTCTCTCTCTCTCTCTCTCTCTCTCTCTCTCTCCCTCTCTCCCTCTCTCAGCATGAGCAGCTGCGAACATTCTGCCATGAATCTATGCGGCAATGCCACTTCAGGTATCAATATTTGTCTGACTGGAATGCAAGCATACAGAAACAACAGGATGACATAAAGAAGACTCTAGTGGCTTTAAGCACCGTGACGTCAGATCACCAGTCAGTCAGGACAGAACGCATGCGGAAAATGAACAGTGCTCGGTTGTGTGGTGTTCACGAGGAGATGCGCGAAACAGATGAGCAGTGTTTTCAGAGCGTGCTCTATCTCTTGCAGGAAGCGTTGCCTGAAGTTCCCTGGAGCGTGAACAAAATCATCGGTGCGGAAAGGTTAGGGGACAAGGCCTCGGACAGCGCTCTCGATTCCCCGCGTCCGGTGTTGGTGACATTTGATAAAACGTCAGACAAAATACTTGTGCTAAGACGTGGGCGTCACGCGCTCAGGCGGATGGGTATCATGATCTCCGGAAGTTTTGCACCCCAGCAGTCGAATCGATCCGTTCAAAACAAATATGATGGAAACCAACTGGTAGTACCTCGTGGTGGTAGTTCTGCACCTGAAGCACCAGCAATGCCTGACCGAAATGCCAGCCGGAGAAGGCGGAGAGGAAGCGAGCAACGAAGAACCCAGCGACGGGAGTTCCGGGCGACAAGGACTCTTGTACAGGTCAATATAGTGGACTCACCCCCCAAGGCACTGAGCCAGATTCCCAACCGTGGCGTAGCGGACGTCGGTGTGGGAGAAGCAGAGGTAGCCATCATATTACGTGAGTGCCGGCGGGAAGTGCACCAGGTGGCGGCGAACTTCAGCGACATTGGTGTCTCAGAGGGGTACCCCCCTGGAACTGCTGGAGACCGTGCGGCTTCTCCCCGCACAAGGGATAGTAGTCCCTCCACTGGAGAAGACGAAGACCATGTATTGGGGGAGAATGCATGGCATGAGGAGGAAGACCATTTGGAGGCTGTTCGGCCTGCCCTGTCGGCTGCACGCGCCCATACATTAAACAGAAGGGATGAAGTTTGGCCCACTCCGGGGACCCCAGCCCTTTTTGGATCACGGAGCCGGGCGGTGCAAAGCTCCGTGCTCGACTGGCTTAAATCTTCCGGCTCCGGTTTGCCAGAGTTGAGAATGAGAAATTTATCCGGATCTTGGAGAAAAATATGTTCTGTCTCTCTCTGTCTCTCTCTGTCTCTCTGTCTCTCTCTCTGTCTCTCTCTGTCTCTCTCTCTGTCTCTCTCTCTGTCTCTCTCTGTCTCTCTCTCTGTCTGTCTGTCTGTCTCTCTCTCTCTCTCTCTCTCTCTCTCTCTCTCTCTCTCGTCCCCTAGTCTTCGTTCAGGCAGGTTGTGTTCGAGTCGAGCTCCTGGAGCACCACGTTAGAGGAGAAGCTGCCTAACATCCTACGCTGTGCGGTGAGCGAACTTTTTGAGTCTCATCGTTTGGATAATTGGAATATGGACTCAAATTCTGATTGGTGTGGGCGAGTCCATTCGTGCAGCGTGGTCGCCATGCAAGTTCATCATTTTCTCCTCGCCAAAACCGGAAATCTCCGTCAAAGAAGCAGCGAGACTACAGGCGTCAGGAGCTGTTCAGAGGCAAAGGCAGAGAAAATGATAAACAGAAGATCAGCTGAAGCCTTCTACTCTTCTGACACTCCTGTCGTCTCGGAAAATGGAACTGCCTGAAGCAGCATGCGAACCTGATGTGTTCCATGACGCACCCACGACACACGAAAGTTTTGTAGTGGAACCCATGACGTCCGAAGCTACTCCTGAAACATCACCCCCAGTGGACCAGACAGCACGGACAGCACATGCGAATCCTTTAAGTGCATCAAGTTCCCGGGCACAAGACGGCGGACTCAGAGCCAATCAAACACGTTTTATCTGTGATCCCAAAACACGATAAGCACGTGCAGTGTGCCTTCAACGGAGCCATGTACATGAAGACTAATGACACAAACAAAGTGCCGAGGCAAGTGAGTAGAGGAAGGAACACATTTGAATTAGTGCGTCCCTGGTGTGACGGATGTGCAGAACCTCTGCGTTCGCGCAAAGAGTGTTCAAAGTGCACACAAGTGTCCCCCTGCTTTGAATGCTTCAAACGGACATACCGACTACGACACACTTCGGTGACGTAGATTGCAAATCATTGAAGATGTGTGCGATGGCGACCTGCAAACAGAACTATTTCCTTAGAACTGTCAGACTTATGATGAATTACTAGAGTGTACGGAGTCGTTGCTCGTGTGATCTGTTCTGATGGTTCAACGAACATTTTGAGAGGAGAGGGCGGGGAGGGAGAGGGCGGGGAGGAGGAGGGGTTTATTGGTAAGCAGTTGCATATTCACGTACTTTCAGGTCGGCATTATGTAGTGTCCTGAACAACGATCGACTAGTTTGGGTGTATTTAAATGTTGTTATCCCAAAGTGCTCCAATGGCAGATTTGACACTACACTGCAACTCTCATTAACTGCTGTGTGTCGTCACCGTATCAAGCTGTCATCGAATTGTACAGTTCATTTTCCTTGCTGGTCGAACTGGCAAGAAACCCAGATACGTGTAATGATTTGTTGTTTAAAACACTGGGTTGAAACGTTAGGCTTCAGCTACTGTCCTCGATTCCTGGTCGAAACTTTTTCAATATTTGTTTAAAGGCGTGTGGATACGCGATCGCCTTTTGGTCAACATCTATAGTAAACGTTTCAGGATGTAGATCCAGTGAGTAGTCGGGACATGCTGACTATAGCAGGCCTGCCTACCCGTACGGAAATTCCGTATTTTGTCCGGAAATTAAAAAAAATCGGCGAGCGTTCCGGAAAATACGGGAGTTTATTTTGCGTTCCGGAAATATCAAAATAAAAACTATAATAAAATAATTTCCAAAATTGTTGGCCTGTGGCTGTGCGCGAATCGTTTTCCGAAGCAGCCTACCGATGATTGCCGAATGGGTTTGTTCTGTAATGCGCAGGCGCAGCGCGCGAAAATATTTCCGAAAATTGCCGAGTGACGTCATTTTCGTACAGTGCGCAAGCGCAACGCACGAAGTGTTTTTCCGGAGAGTGCCGGTATGTGCAGTGTTCATGTGCAACAATGGCGTCAAAACGAAAGCCAAGCGATTGTGTTTCTGAATTATCGAAGAAACAGCGGAGGTCGCAGGTCTACATTCCAGCGTACACGGAGAAGTATCCATTTATAGTCCGCGGCACCACTGACTCCACTGTCAAATGTACGACTTGTGATAACCAGTTCAGCATCTCCAGTGGTGGCGCCAACGATATCGAAAGGCATGTTGAAGGCCCAAAGCATGTGAAGAAAAATGAGGAGAAGAAGGTCGCAGCAGCGCAAAAACCTATCAGTGAATATTTTACACCGCCTCCTTCGAAAGTGTCCCAAATCGACATCGACGTAATTCGAGCTGAGGCGATGATGGTAGACTTGACAGTAGAACTGAACCTCCCAATGGCGGCATTGGACAAACTGAGTGTAGGTGTAGGGGAAGACCTCCTCTTCCCACACCTCCCCATGGTTATGCTTGCCATAATGACAATCCCTCACTCATCAGCTCACTGTGAGCGCATTTTCTCAGTCGTGAGAAAGAACAAAACACACTTCAGAGGCAGCATGGGATCCGACACCTTGGAGGCCTTGGTGGTAGCCAAGTCCAGGCCTGGACAAGCCCTTGACAGAAACTACAGTGTCAAAGACCTGAAAGGCCTGAAAAGTGCCTACTACCAGTCTTTGTCACAGTAAACAAGCTGCAGAACTATTGTATATAGTGTACATAAAATCAGGTATGTTTTGTTTTATCTTTTGGTCCCTGGTTAATGATTAAAGTTGTTTTGTTTTCTTGCACTGTCGCACGGTTTAATACTGAAATCGGAACTGAAATACGGAAATTGGAACTTGGTAATACTGAAATCGAAAAAGGAGGGTAGGCAGCCCTGCTATAGGGGAGTTCAGAAGGCGCAGTGCTTCATTGCGCTTACTCAGCGCTTAATGTGATTCACTCCTGAACGGCAATTTGGGGCGCGATTCACTCAGCGCTCACTCAGCGCAACGCAGCGCTGTGAATCACCAATCCGACGTGCAGCAGTAGGATTTCGCAGCAAAACAAAATGGCGTCTTCGATCCCGCACTGGCCGTCGACGCGTACAATAACCCTCAGAAACATCATTTTGGGACTGGAACGGGCTTTATTTGCCCCAAGCGCCCTGTATGCGCGAAGAATGGCAAGTAAGGATGACACCGTAGTGGACTTTATTCATGCAGAATACATGTAAACGTGCCTAAACGATGTCTGTGGCAAAGAAAATATTTTCTTCGCGTCTATCAACACAACATGGGGCGCAGAAGATTTACCTCCCCTTTAACAAGTGAAGCGCTGCACAAAATCTGGGGCGTTCAGGTGAGCAATGAAGCGCTCAATTGCCAACATTAAGCGCTCATGCAGCGCGGAGTTCTTCTGAACAAGCCTTATGTTGAACCCTTGTTGATTTACCCCCTTGTTTTCTTGCTTCTTGAGGCAAGTCTCTCACTCTCCATCCCCACCCCGTATTCCCTATAGACTTGTAGTCTGATGAATAAAGTTTCAAAGTTAAAAAAGAAAAGAAAAAAGTTCAAGTTCTCTCTCTCTCTCTCTCTCTCTCTCTCGCTCTCGCTCTCTCTCTCGCTCTCTCTCTCTCTCTCTCTCTCTCTCTCTCTCTGAAATAGAGAAAGGAATGTGGCAATTAGACAGCCACTGTGGCCCTACAATTTCTACAGGTCCTGCTGTGTGTGACACTCTTATCGCTTCTTTTGTTGGCTTTAATTGGACTTTTCATATGTCAGAACTGAGTATCACTGAGTATCACAACATCTGGACACCAGATAACAAGTGGCTTTCACACTAGAAAACTAATGTTCGGTTGAAGGAATTCCCCGCTGGTTCAGTGTATGACGCTTTTGTGTTGATGTTCTCCACACCTTGTACACACCAACACTTCTAGACTGAGGATTTCGACGTCTGAGGGAAACCGGAAAGTGTGTATGTGTGTGTGTGTGTGTGTGTGTGTGTGTGTGTGTGTGTGTGTGTGTGTGTGTGTGTGTGTGTGTGTGTGTGCGTACGTGCGTGCATGATTCTTCTTGTGAAAGATGCAGCTCCATGAAGGGTGGGTTGTGGGGATGGGAAGGGGTGGTGCTGGATGAGGGCAGATAGTCTAACTGCAGATGTGCAATGGTTATCCTTCTTAATGGTGATCGGCCCTGACAACACTAGCAGATAGATGTCATTAAGAAGGCGTGGATTCGCCAGGCCCAAAAAATGTTCTCCAATTTACATCGGAAGCTATTAAATCAAGAAGTCAACAGAAGGGAAAATATGCATCGTTTCTGACATTAATGAGTAAATGCAACGCTCACTTGATACATTTTGACTTTTGAAAGCCCAACATATTTCTGAAGAGAACCTAGAACACGAAAAAAAGCCCCCCCCTCCCCCCTCCCCCCCTACCCCCTCCCCCCCTACCCCCTCCCCCCCTACCCCCTCCCCCCCCAACCCCCCCCCCTACCCCCTCCCCCCCCCCCCCATTTACTGGCCCAGATATGTTGACTCGGCAGACTGGGAATATTGAGCACGGAACATTGCGTATGTCGCAGGAAGGCATTCGAACAAACACGACACACAAAGCAAACACACCAACCCACCCCAGCACACGTAAGCACGCGCGCGTAAATTTACACACAAACGCACATGCACACACATACGCACAAACACACGCGCGCACACACGCACATGCACAAATACGCTCACACACGCACACACACTAACACACGAACACGCACACACATGCACAAACACACGTGCGAGCTGCGGCACACACGCACGCACGCTCACGCACACAAAAATACGCACACACATGTCTTGTGGCAAAACAGAAGCTTCTCCGTGATTTATTTCTGCCGCGCTCCTTTGAATAAATCAGCTTATTAATTTGGATATTAGCTGAGAAAAAAACTGTTTGATTTCCCCTCATATTTTGGTGGACCTGTGATTTAAATGTGAGGTTCTGTAGGCAAGTACTGGTAGGTTGGGGGTGAGCGAGCTTTGGCTGGAGAAAATTAGGAATGCTGTGAGAAGAGTGATGAGTTTGAAAAATTCTCTGGGTGTTCACGCGTGTGTCTGGGCGTAGTTGTATGGGCATGCGCATGCATGCTGCATGTGTGTGCATGAGAGTGTGTGCGCGAGTGCGTGCGCCCGCCTCAGTTGGTGTGCGTATGCGTGTATGTGTGTTTGGGTGTGTGTGCGTGCGTAAGTGGGCGCGTGCATGTGTACACGAGTGCTTGTATGTGCGCGAATGTGCACCTGTATGTGCATATGTATATGTTACCGTCATGAGTGGTAATCAGGCAGAACTAGTAATGACTGTTTTTTTTAGTCATTACCAGTAATGACTGATTCAGTCAGTGGTTACGAGTAATGACTGAAAGTCTTATGCATTACTAGAATTGACTAGTCATTTCACGTAAATGACCGAATTTGCATATTGACCTCACCGTCATCAAGCGAAATTTGTCATTACTGCATGGTAATGCCTGTGTTTCAGTCAGTCAATATGTGAAACTGTTGCTGTTGTTGGAATTAAGACACAATAATTCTGCCACACACACACACACACACACACACACACACACACACACACAAGCTATTATACCGTGACAGAATGAAAGGAAAGAATGGATTCAGCAAAAGAATGTTGTTGTTTTTTTCATTTTCAAGAATAATAAACTCACACATAAAGGGTACATCTCTCCTATTTAATTTATTCAGCAAAAAGAATGTTGGTGTTTTTCATTTGCACGAATACAAAAGTCACACACCACGATGTTTGTACACCCAATAAAAACCCTGATACGAGCGTATTATTTTAGCGATTGTCAAGCGATCTGTTCACAAATGCACTAACCTATTTCTTGTGTCCCAACAGGCTTTATTAAAACTATATTACCTATTGGAAGACGACCAGTTTCCAGTATGTTACTTTTTCATTGGCACATTTTGTTTTTGCATGTCTGACTGAGAGAGAGAGAGATAGAGAGAGAGAGAGAGAGAGAGAGAGAGAGAGAGAGAGAGAGAGAGAGAGAGAGAGAGAGAGAGAGAGACAGACAGACAGACAGACAGACAGACAGACAGACAGACAGACAGACAGAGAGAATCGTTTTGCGAATCTGTAACACACACGTTGCAAACGAAAACACACAAACACAGACTGAATGATCAACAGAGAGATCAAAATTCGTTTTGCACGCGCGCAACACACACATAAACACACACATACACACACACACACACACACACACACACACACACACTAAGAGAGAGAGAGAGAGAGAGAGAGAGAGAGAGAGAGAGAGAGAGAGAGAGAGAGAGAGAGAGAGAGAGAGGAAAAATTTACCTTTCTGCCAAGTAATACTGGTGACGGCTTTTTGTACTGGTGTTGCTTTGGACTGCCAGTAAATATGTTATGTTGGCCTGATATTCCAGGTTTGTCATCAGTTGCCTTCCTCCACTTTGCCGAATTTTTTGCATTTCCTACATGAAACGGTTTTCTGTGGCTTCATCCATGCCGGCAGCTTCTGAATGAATGAATGCAAGTGGGCCTCAGTAACAAGAGCACCCTTCCGGGCTGATTTGGTTTCAAGTGTACATGTGACTTGTGAAGTATATCTGACCACTGGTCCGTCAACATGATGTCTAATCATCAAGCAGTAAACCCAAGAACAACATGACGTTGAACCCAACGTCAACATGATGTCTAATCATACTTAAAAAAAGTTACGTCTCCTGCCTAGTCATCAAGCGTTCAGTTCACGACATGTGCTAGTCAATTCTAGTAATGCCTAAGATTTTCAGTCATTACTCGTAACCACTGACTGAATCAGCCATTACTGGTAATGACTAAAAAACCCAGTCATTACTAGTTCTGCCTGATTACCACTCATGACGGTAACATATATATATATATATGTGTAAGTGTGTGGAATGCTGTGAGAGGAGTGATGAGTTTGAAAAATTCTCTGGGTGTTCACGCGTGTGTATGAGCATGCGCATGCATGCTGCATGTGTGTGCATGAGAGTGTGTGCGCGAGTGCGTGCGCCCGCCTCAGTTGGTGTGCGTATGTGTGTTTGGGTGTGTGTGCGTGCGTAAGTGGGCGCGTGCATGTGTACACGAGTGCTTGTATGCGCGCGAATGTGCACCTGTATGTGCATATGTATATATGTGTGTAAGTGTGTTTCCTGTGTGTATTTGTGTGCGTGTGTGTGTGTGTGCGTGTGTGCGCGCGTATGTGAGTGTATACGTTGTACTTGCGTCATCTCGCTGGTAGTAAAGTCTTGCTCATTGTTTTTGACCAGATGATATTGTTGCTGTTTTTATCACTATCTACATACGCCTTGCCTTGGCTTTGCCGGGGACACCGCGTTTCTGGCGAAATAAACTCGTCAACTACGGTAGCAACGCCGCCGACGACGATGACGAAGAAAGAGGAGGAGAGGGAGGAGCAACAACAACAACAAGAACGAGGAGGAGGAGGAGGAGGAGGAGGAGGAGGAGGAGGAGGAGGAGGAGGAGGAGGAGGAGGAGGAGGAGGAGGTGGTGGTGACCGTATGTATTGTTATCGTCGTTGTTGTTGTAAATGTAGATATATTGACCTGTCATTAGTAATCTAAACCACTCAACTCAGTCTCCACCATTTTGCAAACAGGAGAACGTCTAGGATCTGTTCATAGATGACGTGTCCACATGTAGTTTGAAGCGTCTAGAAACAACTTGAGTAAAAAAGACAAACATGAATGTATGTCAACTCTGCAATCTTAGACTCTCATTTATCTAGACGGCCGTCTCAACACCTTGCAATGTCGTCTTCTTCAGCAACCGGGCCTGTTGGGCAGGCTGGCCACTCCAAGAGCGGAGCAGCGGCATGGCGCCTTCAATCTTGACACTGTACTTCCGGCAGGACCGGATGTGGGCGAGGGCCAGGGGGCGTCTCGGCTGCTGAAGTGTGACCTGAGCCAGAAGGAGGCGCTCTCGGCCATTGGCCGTGCCACCACCAACCACTGCAAGGACGCCATCATGGATGCAGCGTGTAGGGGCCAGCAGAAAACCCTGTACAAGAAGTCTCTGCCCCGCTTTTGCCATCTACTAGGTGGGAATAAACGGATTGAATGAGTAGTTGGTGTGTGTGCGCGCGCGCGCGCGTGTGTGTGTGTGTGTGCGTGTGTGTGTGTGTGTATGTGAGTGTGTGTGTGTGTGCGTGGCGCGCGCGTGTGTGTGTGTGTGTGTATGTATGTGTGTATGTGTGTATGTGAGTGTGTGTGTGGGCGTGGCGTGTGTGTGTGTGTGTGTGTGTGTGTGTGTATGTATGTGTGTGTGAATGTGTGCGTGGCGTGTGTGTTTGTGTGTGCATTGTGTGTGCGCGCACGTGCGTTTTTGTGTGCGTGCGTCCATGAGTGCGTGTTTGTGTGTGTGCGCATATGTGTCTGAGAGGATGAGGCAAAGTAGGGGTACTTGTAAAGAAAATATAAAGTAAAATATGTGGTCTTGTGTTCAACCTAGTGTACATTTTACCCTCTGGTCGTTGGAGCCCAATAAAGCTCCACTGCTAGCTGTCCACAAACAGCGACGGACAGACTGGAAGCACACACACAGGTGCCAGCAGCAACTGCACTCCATGTGCAGTATGCAAGCCCAGTGGTAACTCACGTCATCATCAAGGGAAGATCGCACTACAGCGTGCCACCACATCCATCACAGCAACCCGTTTGTACTCCTGGGTGAGGAGAGGAAATAATGCGATTCGAGCGCCTTGCCCGGAGATTGAACTTAAGTTTCACGCTTCATCCAAGACCGGCAGTAGTGACGACTGCACCTGGGCGTCGAACAGCTTTGTGAAAACTCGCGTATCAGCAGACTGAACATTCCATAGAACCTTCAGCACGTGTACATACTTCCTTTTTTCCTCTAACTGCGACATCGCTTTTAGCCGCATGAAAGGACGAGTTATTTGTAAATGCATGCCCAAGATACGTATACTGGTTAACCACCTGAGGAAAATTATGAAAGTCGTATAATGCGTTGAACAGTTTGGTAAGGAAAGGAATTATTTTCTCTCCTGCTGCTTGGAAGCAGCCTCCAGGTATACGAGAGAGAGAGAGAGAGAGAGAGAGAGAGAGAGAGAGAGAGAGAGAGAGAGAGAGAGAGAGAGAGATTGATTGTTTATTTCGGCCGACGACCCATCAAACAATTAAGACATGTTATGTACAGTGTTACGTAAAATAGTACGGTAGATATTGACACTTTTATCTCCTCACAACTAAAAGAAAACTTGTTCACCATCACAACTGGTTGAATAGCAGTCTGTTAGAGTCAGTGCTGCGTGAAAAGCAGCTCTCACAGAGCCCAAACTGATAAGAAAAATGTACAGTTTTTGACTCACATGCGAAGCAAAAGTGAGTCTATGTACTCACCCTTTTCGTCCGTCCGGGCGTCCGGGCGTCCGAGCGTCCGGGTGTCCGGGCGTCTGTAAAAAACTTTAACGTTGGATTTTTCTCGGAGACTATTAAGTCTATCAACACCCAATTTGTCATGATGGTGTAGGATGACAAGGCGTACAAAAACATACATAGTGACTTGACCTTGCTTCAAGGTCAAGGTCGCAGGGGCGGTAAATGTTGTATAAAAACAGCCATTTTTCACATTTTCCCAATTTTCTCTGACGTTTTTGAGATTGGATACCTGACCTATAAATGGTACATAGGGCAAAGTAATCCCTATCTATTGATACCAGTTTGATTGACCTTGCTTCAAGGTCAAGGTCACAGGAGGTCTTTAAAGTTGAATTGTATACATATTTTGAAGTGACCTTGACCCTGAACTATGGAAGATAACTCTTCCAAACTTCATAAGATTGTAGTACACATGTTATACTTTCATACTAGGTCACCAGTGTCGTCCGTCTGGGCGTCCGGACGGCCGGGCGGCCGGGTGTCCTGTCGTCCGTAACAAACTTTAACGTTGGATTTTTCTCGGAGACTATTAAGTCTATCAACACCCAATTTGTCATGATGGTGTAGGATGACAAGGCGTACAAAACATACATAGTGACTTGACCTTGCTTCAAGGTCAAGGTCACAGGAGCTCTTTAAAGTTGGATTGTATACATATTTTGAAGTGACCTTGACCCCGAACTATGGAAGATAACTCTTCCAAACTTCATAACATTGTAGTACACATGTTATACTTTCATACTAGGTCACCCGTGTCGTCCGTCCGGGCGTCTGGGAGCGTCCGGGCGTCCGAGCGTCCTGCCGTCCGTAAAAAACTTTAACGTTGGATTTTTCTCGGAGACTATTAAGTCTATCAACACCCAATTTGGCATAATGGTGTATGATGACAAGGCGTACAAAAACATACACAGTGACTTGACCTTGCTTCAAGGTCAAGGTCGCAGGGGCCGTAAATGTTAAAAAAACAGCCATTTTTCACATTTTCCCAATTTTCTCTGAAGTTTTTGAGATTGGATACCTGACCTATATATGGTATATAGGGCAAAGTAATCCCTATCTTTTGATACCAGTTTGATTGACCTTGCTTCAAGGTCAAGGTCACAGGAGCTCTTTAAAGTTGGATTGTATACATATTTTGAAGTGACCTTGACCCTGAACTATGGAAGATAACTCTTCCAAACTTCATAACATTGTAGTACACATGTTATACTTTCATCATGAGACACATTTGGTCACATATCATCAAGGTCAAGGTCACTTTGACCCTTATGAAATGTGACCAAAATGGGGTAGTGAACCACTAAAAGTGACCATATCTCATGGTAGAAAGTGCCAATAAGCACCATTGTGCTTCCTATGTCTTGAATTAACAGCTTTGTGTTGCATGACCTTGGATGACCTTGACCTTGGATCAAGGTCACATGTATTTTGGTAGGAAAATGTGTAAAGCAGTTCTTAGTATATGATGTCATTGCTAGGTTTAGTTGTTTGACATTGACCTTGAAGGTCACCTAAATGTCAAGGTCATGTAAAGGTCAAGGTCAAGCATGTGAGTCGTATGGGCTTTGCCCTTCTTGTTAAACACTTGTCACCCAACAGATATACGGACGATTATAATGTAAAAGCAAAGCACGTGTTATTTACATTTAGTAAAATCAGCTTTACCCATGCTTCAAAGCTAAAATACATGTACACAACCCAAGTCCGTCCCCGTGCATTCTGCTGCTAATCACCCTACATACGTATAGACTGAATTGTGACGAGACAACACCTGTCTAGTTATCACTGAAAGACAGATTTAAAAATGTCATATAATAATGTATGTACATCGCTAAAGCTCTGGTTTTCCACGTATCTTGTCCGTCTACCAAGTATCGTTACTCACCCCTATACTTTGCTATGTATTGTTCCCTAAGAGAAATATATATGTAGGACAATGAATTAAAAAATGTTCTTCGTTTCTACTTAGCAGTACAGAATGGACATGATCGCACAACTTTTTCTCTACACCACCTTTCATTGTTACGCAGTTCGTTTATTCCCAACCTGAATCTTATAAATGTTTTTCCTAAATTTCTTAATGTTAATCCTATTGAGGTAGCTTTCACATTCAAATGAGCTTTTCAAAGTCTGATAGACTATAAATCTTTCGCTTCTACAGTTTCTCATTGCACTCTTGCCTGAAACAATCTCTTAACCTTTGCTCTAATGATTTCAATAAACTTTTCTCATTAGCGCATTCCCCGTTCGCCCAAACAAAGTTATACCCCATTCTTGATTTTAAAAAATTATTCAACAACCTTAGCCCGGTTTAATTTTGCTGGAAAGTCGGTTTGTTAGGCATAAGGTAGACTTGCTAGGGAAGTCTGTTTCTATGCATTTTGCTTACCCTAAACCAGTATTTCACTGCCCTTAGCAAAACATTCGCAATCAGGGGGTATCTCCCAATCTCGCCGTATATCATAGTATTGGGCGATCGCAATGAAGACCCAAGAAACGTTTGCATGCAAACATGTGCACTTTTTCTATATCTTCTTGTCCCGAGAGACACCATACCCCTGAACCATACAAGAGGGCTCATGTTACCTGGGCATCAAACAGTTAATGGAAAATCATTGTGTTTAGACTACATAGGCACCTCATTGTTCAAAGCAGCTGTACTACCTTCTGTGTTGCTCTGACTGACTGGTATTCCAATGCTACTGAAGCAGACAGTTTGGTGGAAAACATGTATCCCAGATATTTGTACCGGTTTACAACTTCCAGTTGTGCACCATCTAAAACCCACATTTGGCCGCTCGCCAGCTGGCCACCTCGCCGGAAAATCATAATTTTTGTTTTGTCCTTATTAACTCTCTGGCAACGTAACGCCCCATATGGGGCGTTAGGAACAAAAAATTCCTGTATTCTCAGCAAAGGTCTAAGGGAGGTAACTCCAGTTTAGAATTATGTAGGGACCAGATTTCCACAGTGAGTTACCTTTCTTTATAATTTATTTTGAGGGGAGTTTGAATCAGTGAATTTTTTATGTGAACACCCTATGTTTTGCAAAAATGGCCGACAACTACTTTTCCGTGAAAATCTATCAATTTATATAGTGATTTTTCTTTTCTAGGTGCCTTTTTTATATTGCAAATGCTATCAGAATATAGGTAAATATATTGGCATTGTTTTTGCATTTCAGATTTTTTTTTTGAAGGCACCATTCCAGCATTTTTCAATTCTTGCAACTTGACTGACGATTTTTGAACTTTTTTTTGTTTTTTTTTTTGCTGATTACATGCATTATTTCAGTAGATATAACTCAAATCATGCACATTGAAACATTTTGATCATGATTTGTTTGAATTAAGTGAATAAATATCTTTTATTTGATATATAGCTTTTGTCATTATTTCATGGCATTCTATTTTTGTTAGATTTTTGAAAATGCTTGAAAAACCTACGTTGCCAGTGAGTTAACAGGCAGCCCTGTTTTTTATATACGGATGCTAGATTATCTATTTGGTATTGTAGACTACTTGGTGTAGTTGATAAAATCACAACATCGTCGGCGAACAAAAGTAAAAATATTTTCCTTATTCCTGGTAAAAACTGCACTCCATGCCGGCCCGTTCACATACATAGTCAGCTGCATACGAAATATGGAGAGAAAATATGATCGGCAATATAACAGTTCTGAGTGCTTTGAGTTCCACCTAACGCAGGTATGTACATGGGATTACACAGATTTGAACATTTTGATGAACTTTGTTGACACACCAGTTTTCAATAACACCTTCCATAGACATGTTCTGTCCACTGAATCAAAAGCTTTCTTACAAGCTAGGTAAAGCTTTCCCCTACCCACGCCATAGACATTCTTAGCTATTGCTGAATGAAGGGTAAACATGTGGTCATAACTTACTTTTAGTGACTGCAAGAAAGAAAGCATATGTAACAGTCGTAAATTTATGTGCGTGATTTTTACCAAGAGTTTCTTTCATTGCAGGCAACGCCACAGGGACATATCACGGATGTTTCCATGACAACACAAATGACAGAGACCTCAACGGACACTACAGAGAAATATCTGAGAACACAGCGAAGAACTGCATCGACCACTGTCTTCGTTCTGGTAAGTGTCAACAGCGTCGACTACAGAATCGATAACGATGTCGATGGTAATGACGAATTCTGCACTGGAAGCACAGGCCCAAGCCAGTCTGGAAAAGTCTGGGCTCTAACATTCATTTTGTTTCAGTATATTCACATCCAGAAAGAACTCGTTCATGATATGGCGACTGTGCAACATTTCGGAAATGAGTGTGTGGGTGCTTTAATTGTTGGGCATTAACAAACGTTCACAAGACATGCAAAGTTGTGAATGGAGGTGAGAAAAGGATTAGCAGTGATTAAACACGCTTACTCCAGTCTTACATTCCTATTACCAAGTCTCACGAGTTATAGTCTTATTAAGTTTATCCCTCCAGGTTTACTGGAGGTCCTACAGACTTTATCCCTCCAGGTTTACTGGAGGTCCTACAGACTTTATCCCTCCAGGTTTACTGGAGGTCCTACAGACTTTATCTGTCTGTCTGTCTGTGTGTGTGTCTGTCTGTCCCGTCTCCACGGCTTATATCTCAAAAACTACTGGACGGATTTCCTTGAGATTTTGCACACTAACTGGAAGTTAGGTCCGATTGAATATATCAAATTTTCAGAATCGAGGCTTGAAGAGAAAGTGGTTTTTTAAGGTCGTATTCTCAAAATTACCGGTCGAAAAATGATTGAAATGACAATTGACGGAATAGCCAAATTTGACGTCATTAATAACGTTACGTCATTTGCAAGTACAATTTCGATCCTATATGACTAAATGCATAAACGTGAGCAACAAAAAAGGACAATTGGGGTAATAAACAAAGTGTAAGTGAAAGTTCTGAATTTGGTATTATTAGATACTATTAAATGTTATGGAAGTGTGTGCAATAGGAGAAGATAATGAAGCGTATAGTTTTTGAGAAATTAGCGCTTGAATTTGAAAAATGGCAGGATGTCAGACGTCAAACATTACAACAAAAAGGGTGAATTTCAAGCATAGTTTATTACCAGAGTTGATAAAAAAGCATCAAAACATGTAAAGCATAGAGATCAAGATACTTATGGTTAATATTGACCACAAATTTTTTGTTTTAGTAAGATAATTAATAATTTTTTGTTGTAATGTTTGATGTCTGACACCGACCCAATTTTAAGATTTCCACACAAACACTATTTTCCCATATTTGCATCAAATTGCACACTCATCTCACACATACGCTTAAAAACAACACATTATGAAGTTTTTTTGTAGTTAAAAAATATCCTTACTGCAAGAATTTTGAGAAATTTGAAAAGTGTCAGACGTCAAAATTTCAACAACAATGCATTCCTTCATCAAAAACATTCACAAATAACAACAAAACAACTAAATCGTGGAATTGGAATCCAAAGGTTATTATGGCAAAACACTTGCACATGATTTGCTTACATAAGAGCATGTAAAGCACATTCAAAACCATAATGATCCACCCACATTCCACTCTCACTTAAACACTCCATCCATGATTTCAGTGACTACTAGTTTAAACCTTTTAAACCTTAAACCATAGTTTAAACCTTAGTTTACATCACAAACAAGGAAGTCCGAAATATAATCAGGCAAGCCATCGGGCCCCATGAAGAACTACTGACCACTGTGAAAAGACGCAAACTACAGTGGTATCATGGGCACGTCTCACGATCGTCAGGGCTTGCCAAGACTGTGCTACAAGGCACAGTAAAAGGAGGGAGGAGGAGAGACAGACAAAGGAAAAGATGAGAGGAGAACGTCTCAGAGTGGACAGGGATGAGGCTCAGCGAAGCCTTAAGACAGTCCGAGAGGCGAGAGGAATGGAGAGAGCTGGTTGCCAGATCATCTGTGGTGCCCCAACGGTCGTGCAGACTACGGGACAAATGAAGTGAAAAAGTGAGTTTGAACCATCCCACCACCAAGACATCTACCAATCACTTAAACTGATTTGATACGGAACATTTGGCATCGATTGTTGGACATCCCCTCCACAAACTCAACCTCCACTTCCCTGACAAATGATGTACATGGCTCCCAACTAAAATCATCAATGACAGGCCAGACGTAATAACCTTTCAGTTTGGTCATGAACTTCACACAGGCCTGGCCATTCAGTTTGTCAGTCTCCAACACTTGGCCCAGAACATCTTTTCCATTCCGGATAAACGACACAGGACGTCCAACAATGGATAATTCGCTCAGTGATAAACGTTGTTAACGCCACAATGCAAACACAAATTTCACAGACCATCAGAGGTCAATATTACCACAAGCCCTCTTGTTGTAACAAAATGCTTTTCTAGTTTCTGTGTCGGAAGTGCAAACTTTTTTGTTCATCAACACAACCGGCCCATGTGATTTGCAACACGAGGTTCTTGTTTCCATAAAATGTTTGGGTAGCAAAACATTCCTACAGATTCTACTCATGAAAATATCTCCGAAAATCATGTCAGACGTCAAAAAGTGTCTGACGTCAAAAACCTAAGTGATATTACAACATGCCTTTTCAACGGCGAAGCATCACAATCACTGGTTTGCTTTCAGTCTTCTTTCTCCGTAACGCAGTTTTCGCCTGACCGGATATGATGCATAAGTCGGAATGAAAAAAAACACGAATATATAAAAATTATTGTTAAAAGTGTCAAACGTCAAATATTACAACAATTTTCGAAAGTCCAATTCATAAACCATAACAAACAATCGCAACAAGTTACATTTTACAACAATGTATTGCTCTGATCCAGATTTAGCATTTAACCGAAAATAACCCTTTTAAACTCTCAGGGTAGACAGTTGACAGAGAAATCTGAAAACAAAGATCGCGATTGGCGATTACAACGCTTTTGACGTACGACACCGCGGACTTTCTGAAGAGTTTCACATGAGATTCAGAACGCTAATTCCAAATGGTTGCTATCAATTTGTACAATGATATCTTGTGTACACAATGACCCGATTCAATTTGTATTTTATTGAGCAGATTTTGCCTGCAGCAGTTCTCAGCACAGTCGACAAGCAAGTGTCGTTTTTCGGCAGCCATGATTTCAGGCCGTTGCAGTGATTTTTTAACCGCAGCTTTTTGTAAACGTAAATTTACACCTCAAATCTATGTCCACTATATCTTCATTCATTCTTCCATACACCAAAAACAAGAATTCAAGCACAGGTCGGATACATAATGTTTTATTTGCCATGAAAAGCAACAACCCTCAGCAGACACAGGTTTATGCATTTAGTCATATATGCCAGGAGAAGAATATCGAAACACCTGGGGAGGTAGGCAATTTGATGGAATGGCGAAATTCCAACATGTGCGACGTCATCAATAACGTGACGTCATTTGCGAGGACAGAGAATGATTTAGATAGATAGATATGTCCTCAGATGTCTTAGGCCGCAAGGCCTTTATCTGATCTTTTGACCAGTACTTATGGCTACTCTCACTTTTTACTACCCTAGTTCTAACGATCTTAAAAGATCGTGCCTAGTCTCTATACTTTTCTTCCGGTGGCTTATGAGTGGCAGAGAGTGTATACGTGGCAACAGCTAGTGGCCAACATCATCACAGTACATGTAGTCTTTGAACATCGTGTCAATCTGTTTTTGAAGCTGTTTAATGATGAACACTGAATTTGAGAACACTGGTAAAGGAGAAATAATTATATCTGTGTGTCGACTCTCTGTCTCTACATTTCAATTGACGTAACAGCAGAAATTATGGGTAACCTTTTACACAGTTTTAGAT
>JAWQFJ010009353.1:0-7500 GCA_034096865.1 Theodoxus fluviatilis | reverse complement strand
GACTATAATTTCAAAACAAGATAACAAATAACTTTTAAACTTTAATGGAGTTTTTCTTAGGTAAAACCCTGACCTTCCAATAACTTTCATCAGAGTGTGTTTTGAACTTTTTGAGTCATTTTACCGAAGGTAAAGAGATTCCTGGTGAAATTGCTTATTAACGCAGTGAGCAAACATACATGTACATTTAAAATATAAAAAGTAAAGTCGCAGAATATTAGCTTGAAGTCTCTTTCATAAAAAGGATGTAGAGCAACTTTTTCAACAACAAAACATAGACTTGTGAAAATTAACGTAAAAAGGCTATATTACGCAGCTGTAGAGATAATGGCATCCTGTGCAGTTATTACTGCTACAGCAGACGTCAAAGATAACACTGCAGTCGTTGCTCACACAGAGACCCCGTGACTGGCTCACACTGACAGAGGTACATGACATCACCGATTACGTCATGGAAAGGTCGAGTTGGGGTGATTTGTTTCTGCTGAGAGATATCTAACACACACTTTGGAATGAACAAGAAGTATTAGAGAAAATAATGAAATATAAGCTTCGAGATGAACGTAATCATGTCTTGTTTTAGCGTAGTTGTTACACGTGGTGTGAAACCAATCAAATTCATCGATAGTTTCCAAACGGTGACTCCTGCAGAGATTTGATCATCTGCATGGGCGATCTTTGCCAACACAAACAAAATGCTGCAAGCGGGGAAACATGGCGCGGTTCAGTTCATTGCCATGCGGTTTTCCCACGAATCCCTACGTCAGTTGGCGGGCGCGAACTCCAGAGGAGCCAGCTGTCGGAGACTCAGAGTCAGCGAGGCAAAGTGGCCTGAGCTATCGGCCTGGCACCGAGCCCCGCGTGTCTGCAGGAACCGCGCCTCCTCCAGCCCTGCACACGTTCGCGTCCCGAGCTGGGAGGTCTTCTCTGCGCTGCGTGATAGGGGCGTCGCCCGTTAATGATGGCGGCCAGTCTAGAGAATGGAGGATGAATCCTCTCAGAGCCAATTAGCCACGGGGGCACTCCGCCCTCGGTCTCAGTAACGACCTTCCCGTGGCAAGGAAGCGGACATCAGACGCCCTCCCCACCTCCCACCATCAGGCTGATTGGGAAGGAGGGAAGGATGAGAGGGAGGGAGGAACTTGCTGCTGTCTTCAAGGCCGCGATCTTTGTCTCCTTCATTGTCCTCCCAGAACTTGTGGTGATGACGACGACGACGACGATGATGACGACGATGACGACGATGACGACGATGACGATGACGACGAGGACGACGACGGCGACGATGATGATGATGATGATGATGATGTTGATTGATGATGATGATGATGATGATGATGATGATGATGATGATGATGACGATGACGTAGACGACAACAACGGTCACGATGATGACTGAGGATGACCAAGTGCACACTAGAAGTGTTTTTCTAAGGCTTTCGCCCATGGTTGCCATGGTGCAGTGTTCACACATTGGTTTCCATGGCAACAGATGGAGTCGTAGATGTTCCGTGCAGCAAGAGTGATCAATCGATCGAATCACTTCGACACTGAACACTGGATCTTCATTCACACAATGCCGCCTGCAGTAGAGGTTTGGCGTTGCGACGTTGACTTCTAACAAGCCAATTCTGAATAGATTATTGGGTTTTCATGTGACGGTTGAGCGAACAATGATGGAAAGGAAACAAAAATCTTACACTTTTCCCCTGGCGGATTGATATTCTCGTGAGGCGAAGTGAACGAAACATACTTGAGTAAACAATGCACGTATAAGATAAAACAAATATTGATGACAAAGATCGCTGGGAGGTGTTGGGATCTCAGGTTTAGTAAGGAAACAACCGTTTCGGGCTACGCTACGTTTGTTTCCATACTAAACCCGAGATTCCAACACCTCCCAGAGATCTTTGAGATCATTATTTGTTTTGCCTTCTGGAATCTTGAGGTTCATCTTTTGCCCACGTATAAGAGATTAACTACTTTAATAGACTGTTCCACCAGACCTTGGGGGAGAAGATATTGAAGAAGTGACGACTAGGAGGCAAAATCTGGTTTAGAATTTCAAGCTCCAGCAAGCTGAGTTTGGGAAAAATCCCTGCCTTCGACCCCTGTCGTCGAGTGTGGGAGTTGTGAATGAAACACACACACACACACACACACGCGCGCACGCAAGGACGCACGCACGCACGCACGCACACACGCACACACACACACACACACACACATACACACAAAGAGACAAATACAGAGAGAATGGGAGCAGACACTCTGTGCTATTTAGCATAGAGACTCGCTGTAAGGCAAACCAAGGAACCAGCCAAGAGTTGGAGACGGATTCAAACAGATATGCAGACGTAAAGGTAAAGTTCTTACGAACTCAAGAGAGCACTACGTGTGAACGTTTCAATTGGGCAAATAACTCGTGAAAGATTTTCCCTTTTATCCACACAACGATGATAAACTCGCCACAGACAAGTATATTCACGTGTGTTCCTCAGTCTTATTTCACAACCAATGTTCAAATAAAAAGAAAGAAGAAGGCGTACATGACAGCACGCACTGAAAAACGATTTAGGGAACGTAAACTCTGAATCACCGCAAGATACACAAGTTCTTAATCCCGTCGCTATCAAATCAAACAAAAAACTGTTCCCCCAAAAGTGCCCTGACAAGGGGTCGACGCCTCCATCCCAGGGGGAGAGCGATGCCGAGCAGCGAACCCAGGGCGTCAGTCATCCCCTTTGCTGCAGGACTCCAGGGCGCGGAAGCCCGCAGCAGACGTTGCGAAGCCACAGACTTCCCGGTGGGCCTTGTGTGGGTTCCACTGAAATTCACCCTGGCTCCTTCTCCTCCTCTTCCTCTGAACTGGCCTTGGCATTTGCTCTGGATTGCACAATTTCCCTCACCCCTCTCTCTCCGTGGCGGTTCACCCAGTGGCCGGACTTGACAGATCTACGAGCACGGACGTGAATGAGCCTATTGATCTCGCGTCTCGTGTTGCTTGCAGGCAAGGAAAAGTTTACTTCCTCAAGCGTCGTGCGCGGTAAGAATGGAGAATTGTGCGTTGGGTTCCGTCGAGTCGTGGAGTGCAAACTGAAGAAAGCAACACAGCCAGGCGTGAAAAGATTAAGAGGTCCCCAGAGGGATGTGCGTTGTGATAAGAGAGTGGAATGATTTGATTGTTCCCAGTGATTCGTTTTCGAAGCAAGAAATTGAAAGTGCAAATTTTGGCAAAGGTTTTCCGTCCAAAGGTCATAAGAAAAGCATCGTTCGGAGAACATGGCTGCGTTTGAAAAGAACTCGGTCGTTCGTTGTCTCAGTTTTTCAAACCGTGTTCATCTCAGTTCGTTTGACCATTTGCCCTTTTATCCGTTAGTCCGTCGCCATCATCTGTCCTCGGTGTAAATGCCGCCTTGCATCATCCAGAGAACTTCGACTCTTCACCCAATGGCCGTTCAGAGTTTATTGCCCCCTCCCACATCAGACCACAGGGTTCATCAGCAAGGGTTACCTGGTGTTACGGGGATCCACAAAAACGAAATAAAATAGGTCTCGGGTTACTTACAAGTCTTTATGTTCAACATAAAAATACTCGTAACAGGGGTAGAAAACAAAACAAAATAGTTACATTTACATATGGCTCAAACACAACATCCTAAATAACCCAATCTTATAAACTTACATCTACTCTCTTCACATACACAACTCCCAACGGGAAAAATGTAAAAGCACAAGTAAAATTTCAGTCAGCCTTCTTACACAAAAACATAAAATACGAAGGTTAGCCTCGACAAGTTAAAAAGTTATCGACCCGTGTAAAAATCTCGCACCAACCTTTTTACCAACACTGCCCGCTCTCTCTCTCTCTCTCTCTGCCCGTCTCTGCTGTGTGTGCAGTGCCAACCTCTCTTCTGTTTGTCTGCTTCTCTCTCTGTCTCTCCTTCGTCTGCCTCTCTCTTCTCTTCATCTGCTTCTCTCTTCTTTTCGTCTGCCTCTCTCTTCTCTTCGTTTGCTTCTCTGCTGTGTGGGGACCGATCTCTCCCCTCTCCTCTCACTCAGTAGGCGGACTGATCTCTCCCCTCTCCTCTCACTCAGTAGGCGGACTGATCTCTCCCCTCTCCTCTCACTCAGTAGGCGGACTTATCTCTCCCCTCTCCTCTCACTCAGTAGGCGGACTTATCTCTCCCCTCTCCTCTCACTCAGTAGGCGGACTTATCTCTCCCCTCTCCTCTCACTCAGTAGGCGGACTTATCTCTCCCCTCTCCTCTCACTCAGTAGGCGGACTTATCTCTCCCCTCTCCTCTCACTCAGTAGGCGGACTTATCTCTCCCCTCTCCTCTCACTCAGTAGGCGGACTTATCTCTCCCCTCTCCTCTCACTCAGTAGGCGGACTGATCTCTCCCCTCTCCTCTCACTCAGTAGGCGGACTGATCTCTCCCCTCTCCTCTCACTCAGTAGGCGGACTTATCTCTCCCCTCTCCTCTCACTCAGTAGGCGGACTTATCTCTCCCCTCTCCTCTCACTCAGTAGGCGGACTTATCTCTCCCCTCTCCTCTCACTCAGTAGGCGGACTTATCTCTCCCCTCTCCTCTCACTCAGTAGGCGGACTTATCTCTCCCCTCTCCTCTCACTCAGTAGGCGGACTTATCTCTCCCCTCTCCTCTCACTCAGTAGGCGGACTTATCTCTCCCCTCTCCTCTCACTCAGTAGGCGGACTTATCTCTCCCCTCTCCTCTCAGTAGGCGGACTGATCTCTCCTCTCTCCTCTCAGTAGGCGGACTGATCTCTCCCCTCTCCTCTCACTCAGTAGGCGGACCGATCTTTCCTCTCTCCTCTCAGTAGGCGGACTGATCTCTCCATTCTCCTCTCAGTAGGCGGACTGATCTCTCCTCTCTCCTCTCAGTAGGCGGACTGATCTCTCCCCTCTCCTCTCACTCAGTAGGCTGACCGATCTCTCCCCTCTCCTCTTAGTAGGCGGACTGATCTCTCCTCTCTCCTCTCAGTAGGCGGACTGATTTCTCCTCTCAGTAGGCGGACTGATCTCTCCTTTCTCCTCTCAGTAGGTGGACTGATCTCTCCATTCTCCTCTCAGTAGGCGGACTGATCTCTCCTTTCTCCTCTCAGTAGGCGGACTGATCTCTCCTTTCTCCTCTCAGTAGGCGGACTGATTTATGTCTTCTTGCACTCCTCTTATATCGCTATCTTCTCACAACCAACTCACGATCATTTCTACTCACCACAACTCACATCTCAGAGCGAACACCGTTCACCACCCTGGGGCAGAAATCAACTCCCATCCACCCTCTACTTCAATCTCTATACAGTCGTTGGACTATCAACATCACACTCAACGTACCAGCAAAAATCAAGTTTCTCTCAGGTGAGATACTTCCGAAAACACATTTCCCCATTACACCTGGAACAAAATGTGAAGAGAAAAGAGTCAGTGGCGGCGTGGGGAAGGTAAAAAGTGAAAAGAAGTGTATTAAGAAGACGAATAAACATGCATGCGCGCGTGTGTGTACAGATAGACATAAAATGAACTCTATGTCTGTCTTCTTTTTACAGGCAGCCTTCTAGAGAGTTTGTTCAATTTCCTCTCAACTTTCTGATTACTTTCCTCTCCGTCAACCTTCCAGATAGCTTTTTCACTTTTTCCTCAACACTTTCACTCTATTCTTATCACCTTCAACCTTCCAGAGGGATTTCTCATTCTCATCTCATTACTTTGACTCTTTTAGAGAACTTTCTTACATTTGTCTCAACCCTTTAAATCTATTCTTGTCAGTGAGGGATTTCTCACGTTTGTCTCAATACTTGGATTCTACTCTTGTCAGTGTCAACTCTTTTGAGACGTTTCTCATTTTCATCTCATCACCTTGACTAGTTTTGTCACAATCAGCATTCTAGAGAACTTTCTCACTTGTCACCGTCAACCTTCCAGATGGCTCTCTCACTTTTGTCTCATCACTTTCACTCTGTTCTCGTCACAATCAACCTTCTAGAGAACTTTCTCACCAAACGCTGACGTCGCACTCCTGCCACCCCCCCCCCCCCCCCCCCTGACGGACCCACCCCTGCCAGTCCCACCCCTGACAGCCCCATCCCTGACAGCCACACCCCTGACGGCAACACCTCGGCCAGCCCCACCTCAACAGCCCCACCCCTGAAGGCCACCCCTGACGGCCACACACCTGACAGCCACACCCCTGACAGCCCCACCCCTGACAGCCACACCCCTGACGGCCCCACCCCTGACGGCCACACCCCTGACAGCCACACCCCTGACAGCCCCACCCCTGACAGCCACACCCCTGACGACCCCACCCCTGACAGCCCTACACCCATGGCGCGAGGCGGCGGGAGAGTGCGACGGCAGGGCTGCGGACACTGAGACACCCGCAGTGACAGTGACAGAAACCCTGGCGGCTCTGACGGCATTCTGGGTAATGGCTCGAGTTCAAGCCAGCCCTGAGCTGACAGCTCGGCCTTGGAGCTGCGTCGGGACTCATAGCTTGTCATGATTCATGCACGAGTTGCCGCTCCATTAAAGGTCGTCAGGTTCCTGTGGGTTGATATCAGTGAAGGCCCGCAGTGGGGATCAATGTAGGTCCGCAGTGGGGATCTATGAAGGCCCACAGTGGGGATCAATGTAGGTCCGCAGTTGAGATACATGAAGGCCCGCAATGGGGATAGTGAAGGCCCGCAGTGAGGATCAGTGAAGGCCCGCAGTGGGGATCAGTGAAGGCCCGCAATGGGGATACATGAAGGCCCGCAGTGAGGATCAGTGAAGGCCCGCAGTGGGGATACATGAAGGCCCGCAGTGGGGATCAGTGAAGGCCCGTAGTGGGGATCAGTGAAGGCCCGCAGTGGGGATAGTGAAGGCCCGCAGTGGGGATCAGTGAAGGCCCGCATTGGGGATCAATGTAGGTCCGCAGTTGGGATACTTGAAGGCCCGCAGTGGGGATCAATGTAGGTCCGCAGTTGGTATACATGAAGGCCCGCAGTGAGGATCAGTGAAGGCCCACAGTGGGGATACTTGAAGGCCCGCAGTGGGGATCAGTGAAGGCCCGCAATGTGGATAGTGAAGGCCCGCAGTGAGGATCAGTGAAGGCCCGCAGTAAGGATACTTGAAGGCCCGCAGTGGGGATCAATGAAGGCCCGCAGTGGGGATACTTGAAGGCCCGCAGTGAGGATACTTGAAGGCCCGCAGTTGGGATACATGAAGGCCCGCAGTGGGGATATTGAAGGCCCGCAGTGAGGATCAGTGAAGGCCCGCAGTGGGGATACATGAAGGCCCGCAGTGGGGATCAATGAAGGCCCGCAGTGGGGATCAGTGAAGGCCCGCAATGGGAATACATGAAGGCCCGCAGTGGGGATCAGTGAAGGCCCGCAGTGAGGATCAGTGAAGGCCCGCAATGGGAATACATGAAGACCCGCAGTGGGGATCAGTGAAGGCCCGCAGTGGGGATCAGTGAAGGCTCGCAGTAAAACAGT
>JAWQFJ010009352.1:0-13829 GCA_034096865.1 Theodoxus fluviatilis | reverse complement strand
ATCAGTAGATGGAAGGATAGAGGCCTACATGGAGGAACAAGAAGGGCAAAGCCCATACGACTCACATGCTTGACTTTGACCTTTACATGACCTTGACCTTCAGGTGACCCTCAAGGCCAAGGTCAAACAACTAAACCTACCAATGACATCATACACTAAGAAATGCTTTACACATTTTTCCTACCAAAACACCTGTGGGCTTGACCCAAGGTCAAAGTCATCCAAGGTCATGCAACACAAAGCTGTTAATTCAAGACATAGGAAGCAAATTGGTGCTTATTGGCACTTTCTACCATGAGATATGGTCACTTTTAGTTGTTCACTACCCCATTTTGGTCACATTTCATAAGGGTCAAAGTGACCTTGACCTTGAGGATGTTTGACCAAATGTGTCTCATGATAAAAGTATAACATGTGCTCCATATAATTATTAAGTTTGAAACAGTTATCTTTCATAGTTCAGGGTCAAGGTCACTTCAAAATATGTATACAATCCAACTTTGAAGAGCTCCTGTGACCTTGACCTTGAAGCAAGGTATGCCACACTGGTATCAAAAGATAGGGCTTACTTTGCCCTATATACCATATATAGGTCAGGTATCTAATCTCAAAAACCTCAGAGAAAATTGAGAAAGTGTGAAAAATGGCTGTTTTTTAGACAACATTTATGGGCCCTGCGACCTTGACCTTGAAGCAAGGTTAAGTCACTATGTGTGTTTTTTGAGGTCTTGTCATCATACACCATCTTGCCACATTTGGTATTGATAGACTTAATAGTCTCTGAGAAATATCCAACGTTAAAGTTTTCGGACGCCCGGACGCCCAGACGCCCGGACGCCCGGACGCCCGGACGGACGAAACGGGTGAGTACATAGACTCACTTTTGCTTCGCATGTGAGTCAAAAAATGACTGCAGCTCGGAGACAGATACCAGTGACGGACGCTGAGTTGGAGGGGATGAGGACCTGGGTCCAGGCTACATGCGACCAGAACAGACAACAAGTACAACTACTGATGGACTCCCACAGAAGTCTACAACAGAAGATGGAGTGCCTCAAGCTACATCTCAACAACGTATACTCGGAGCTACAAACGAAGACCCAGTCAATGGACAATGAAGTAGACAACTTAGAAGCTATCACGCGACGAAATAGGGTCAGACTATTTGGGGTGCATGAGGACAACCGAGATTCTTATTAAGCATGTCTCCAAAAGGTCTTGCACGTCTTCCGTGAGTGTGTACCGGGAGTCACATGGACGGAAAGAGACATCGCACGGGTGCAAAGGATAGGTCCATCTAGCCAAGGTAAATCACGACAATCCCGTCCTATCCTAGTAGAACTGAACACATTCCTAGACAATGCTGTCCCTACCGAAGAATGGCAGAGATTCCATGAGAAGGCTGGGTATGAGGGTCTCGGGAGAACTGACACCTCAACAGGCGCGAACACTTCGAGAACTACGCAGCCAAGGACATCAGGCCTATTACAGAAATGGTAGGCTGTGCTTTAGGGAAGAAGGCAGAACAATCGCCAACATATGACAGCTATACCCTCCCCAAGACCGAACCACTACGAAACACACCACCGGATCTTGGAGGAGTGCCAGCTAAGATGTTCGACAACATTCCAAAGCATATTGGACATCAATACCTTCTGACAGCGCCAACCTTCACCACCGAGAGACCACTTACCCAACACACACACACACCCCCTCTACAATGCAAGGAATGGCTTCTTAGCAGTTATCAGCTCAAACAGCCAGTACTACACAAAGTCATCAAGCTGGGACCTGGAAAACGCCCCAAGGAAGGAGGGACTACAGCTGCAGAGCCAACCCTGGAAGCGAACATTCGCCAGCTCAACGTACTCCTACCAAGGTACGACCGGACTGCAACCCAGGAAACGTTGCCGGGAAGAGGGGAGTCAATGCAGAGAGAAACTGTCACAGAGACAAAAGACAGCTTGAGGAAGAGGCAGCCAGCCAAGCGTAGACGTAGAAGTACACCTGTGAGTGTGGTCAGCACCTCGACTCTCTTGATGCAGCCCCTAGAAGAGGTTCCAACCATTGGAGTGAGGAGTGCTCCTGAGGAGGACCAAAGCCAATGCAAGGGCCCCCCACATGACAAACTACCCAGAGGAAATTCTACAACCCAGACGAGCATACTACACTGGCTAAAGACAGGCACAAAGAGGGCGTGTAAGGGAACCAGGCTGAACAAACGCCCCCAAACGATGAAGCGTCCGGTTGTGCAGACACCAAGCTCCTCCACATTCATTGAGAACCAGGGATACAGCCATTTGAAGACTCCGGTGATGAAGACGTCGTCAGCGTTATGGAGGACCACCCCATGCCGGTACAGACGATGAGTGCGATCCAGCTCTCAGTGTAGCAGGGTCGGCTTAGGCACCCCGTAAACTCAACCCAACTGAGAGAGAGGGATGCACCTGCAACCTGAGGTGTAGTCCGACACCCGTCCCTTAATAGGAACCCAATTAGCATCAACCAACCTGCAGAGGCTGAGAACTATAGGTGGTGTACACAGGCGCTTCAGCCCGCGCTAGACCACTCCAACCTTGTCTGTTGGAACATTGATGTTTTGGCTGCACCTATGAGTGAACCTGGTTTCGTCACCTATGTGACCTCTTATGGAATCTGCTGTTTCCTAAAAACCTTCACTACAGACGACTTTGACTTTAACGTTTATTTTGTTGATTATACTATCCACCACTCACCAGGTAAAAAACTATGAGTACAAGGAAGGAAATCGGGTGGTGTTGTGGTATTAGTAAGTAAATACCTCGCCAAATATGTCGCAGAAATAGTTACAATATGACAGGTTGGCTTTTCGCATTCATAGTCGCGAGCCAACCATTGTTGTGTGTGCATATGTTCCACCACCAGAATCACTCTACTACCATGATAAAACTATTTCTTGCAATTTATATCTTATAGAAGATACACCTTTGAAGATGGAAGAAAGTTATCCCGAATCTGCTATAATACTGTGTGGATAGTTTAATGCAAGGATAGGAGACTGGTTTGTGCATTTAATTCTGATGCTGCTGCTGGCGATAATGAAATTAGTGATGATTCTAGTACCAAATGTCTGTGTGATTACCTAATGCTGCCCAGGCGATCACAGGATAACACGACAAATACTTTTGGTACGATATTGATAAATATTTGCATACTAAATGGATGTTTCCATAGCAATAGAGAAAGGTGTACTACTTACATTTCTCCACAGGGAGAGAGTGTTATCAATTATTGTTTGATATACGGTACACCCGTATACTATAACCTTGATTTAAAAGTTGCATGCCCTATATATTCTGTCCATGTGCCCCTAAAAATATCGTTCAGGTCTAAAGTACCAATATATTGTAATAATTCGGTTACGATAGTCTCCACTACATTTTGGGACCCCTTCAAAACAGAGGAGTTTTTTTAAGGCTACGTAACGATAAATTCACTGAAGAAATTATTAGAGCTACAAACATATTAGAGCATTCAGTAGAAGATGCCCTTTCGCTGTTTATGGAAGCTATATCCTTTTGCGCAGATTGCCTGACAAAGGAGTTTACGATCAGCAGCAGTACTGCAAATGAAAAAGACAACTTTGGTTTGACAATGAATGCAAAGAGGCCACACAAACGGCCAGAAGGTCTCTTGATTGGCCTAGAAAAACAGGTCTTGTATTAGATAAAACCACTTATGACATAAATAGGCGAGAATACAAAAACCTAATTCGCAAAAGAAGAAAGAATATAAAAGTGCAGTGGGTAATCACCTCTTGGCGAACTTGAAAAGCTTCTGAGAGTTTTGGTCGAAAATAAGGAACATAACGCGAAAAATAGTACCCACACCTGAAATAGAGATAACTGTATGGCAGAATTATTTCGAAAATGTTTCAAGATAACAATACTCTCGAAGAAATAATGACCGATATCAGTGAAATCGTAGATCATCCCGATTTAGATGCCTCAATTAATATACAGAAGGTACAAGCGGCGATTCAGTCCATAAAAGCACGGAAGTCGCCCGGACTGGACGGCATTCGGGGTGAGTGCTATTAAACAGCGTGCGAAAAGATTGCTCATATCCTGGCCAAACTGTTCAATTTCAAGGGTTTCCCCACTCTCATCCAACACATCCTCTTCTACTCTATTCTTTGACATGGATCGGGTCGTAACACAGGCCGGATAGCAGACGGAACTATCAGAACTCTCTGATTCTACATCATGGGGGGACTGTACTCTCAACACAGGGTTATGTGACTGGGTACAACATTTGTCCGTCAAATCCAATTCCAACAAAATATTAACATCTGGGATCAGTAGTTCATCCACCACACCAAGCAACACTTCTCCTGAGACAAACTCTGATTTTATCCAAAATCTATGTAAGGGCATGGACTGGTACTTCTGTCTTACCACCTGGATGACGACATTCTTTCCAGTGTTTGACAAGTCAGGTCTACTCACAGCCTTTCTGCTAACAGGACTTACAAACGCCCCTGTGTCACGAAAAACTGTCACCTCTTCATACGGATCTTGATCACTGACAGCAAGTGCAGCTCGAGACACACATTTCCTGTACTGGGGACCTATGACATTCTCAGACCAGTCCCTCACAAATCAACTTTCTGCTGTTCTCTCTTCCTGATAAAGCGGTTCTTCAGTACATGACCCAGCTTATGACAGAACGAACATTTCAAGGTGCTAGTCCTTATAGCCGAAGATCGCCCTAGACCATTCTTGTTTTCCTGCACGGGTAATGCACAATACTCGGCATCTACATGACCAAATCTCTGACACTTTCTGCATTTAATGACTCTTCTATTTTCCACGGGGTTATTGGTACCAGTTCTGTCGTGACTCTGCCCATTCTGTCCTTTATGAATCAGCATGTATTTATCAGTTTGTTCAGCCGTCTCTCGAACTGATTTAACATGTTGATCTTCAAGATATACACGCACTGTCGGGGGAAGCTTGTTTTTCAAATCTTCTAGCAACAGGAGCTCTCTCAAGGCTTCCTAACTAGCCTCTTGTTCTGACCTTAACCATAAATCAAAAGCATTTGCTACTCGAGCTACAAAATCACAGAAGGTTTCGCCTCCCTCTTTCTTCATGTCTCTAAATTTCTGACGATAAGCTTCTCCAGTCCGTTGGTAGGCCAATCGGATCACTTCCTTCACTTTCTCATAGTCATTTCCGTCCTCCCCCTCCAAGGAACCATAAGCCGTACTCGCTTTTCCTCTCAATTGATTCTGCAGAATCAAACACCAGTAAGACTTAGGCCGATGCAACTTGTTTGCTACATGCTCAAACCGCAAGAAAAACTTTTCAACATCTTGCTCTTCAAACTGAGGGACGGAACGATGACAGTAATTTATCCTGAATTCCCCTCCCTCGGGAGTATGTCTATTCTCCTGATGTTGTCTCTCAAATTCAATTTTCTCTCGCATAAATTTTCTCTCCCTCTCCTTGTCTCTCAATCTCTCCATCTCCAAATCTCTCTCATTTTCCCTTTTCTTCTCTTTATCTCTCAATCTCTCCATTTATAAAACTTTCTCCCTCTCTCTGTCCTCCCTCTCCCTCTCTCTGTCCCTCTCCCTCGCTCTGTGCTCCCTCTCCGTCGCTTTCTCTTCCATCTCCAGCTGTCGTAAGCGTAACAGCTGATCAAACGTGAGACCTGAGTGTTCATTTTCTTTAGCAACCTCTTGACATTCTATTTCCCCATGATTGCTTTCCTCATCAGTATCGTTCTCGGGAAATAGTTTCGTTATTAGTAACTCTTGCATGACCTTCACATCAGTACTTAACACCTCCGCCAACCCAATCTCATTGTCCTCTGCTAATTTCAACGTCCTCTAGGTTAGCTCTCTGAATTCCTCGCACAGACGGGTTACATAAAAAGCGGGACATTTTTAAAACAGGAAGTACACCAAATATGTTTAAAATGTCACTCAAGGATCAGCACAGTAAAAATCTTCTAAGCTCAAATCTTCAATAAAAGGGTTCAAATATAAAAACCGATCAATTCGCGGAATGAGCCTCCACTTTCTACTCTCTTCCAAATAAATCTCCCGAGACAAACCCCCACTTTCTAAACCCTCTGTTACTGGGCTGCAAAAACAAAATAACAAGGTCCTAGGGTTAATTACATGTCTTTATAGTTCATCATAAAACATGCCCATAACAGGGGTAGAAAAAAAAAGAAAAGCAAAAAGAATGTTACATTGGAATGTGACTCAACATCCTCGATAACCTCCATCTTATAAAATTTACATCTATACTTCCTCTATTCCACTCTCAATAGGAAAATGAAAAAGCACAGCAGAACAAGTAAAATATCAGTCAGTCTTCTGTTATAAACATAAAACACGTATCGGTCAGCGTTCTATTATAAACATAAAAGCACGCAGGTCAGCCCTTGACAAGTAAAACTATCAACCTGTATAAACTGTTCGCACCAACTTTTCACCTCTGCCCGCTCTCTGCCTCTCTCTCTCTCTCTCTCTCTCTCTCTCTCTCTCTCTCTCTCTCTCTCTCTCTCTCTCTCTCTCTATCTCTCTGCCTGTCTCTGCTGTGGTTGTGGAGCCGATCTCTTCTCTGCGTCTGCTTCTCTCTTCAGAGCCTCGCCCTCCTCTTCTCTCTCTTGGCGTCTTCACTCTGCGTTGCTTCGTCCTCCTCTTCTCTCTTCTTCTCACCCAGCAGGCGGACTGATCTCTTCTTCTCTCCTCTCCATACGCAGACTGACAGCAGACTGTAGGCAGACTGACGGCAGACTGATGACTGACTGACGGCTAACTGACAACTGACTGATCTCTCCTCTCTCCTCTCAGTAGGCAGACTGATTGCTGTCTTCTCGCTCTCTCTAACATAGCTATCGGTTTACCACCAACTCACGACCTAAATTTTCTCACCATCGTTTAGACCCCAGAGCGAACACCGCTCACTACTTTGGGTCAGAACTCAATTTCCACTCACTCCAACCTTCCATTGCAAATCCCACATAGCCGTCGGATTACCAACCAGCAAAAACCAAGTCTCTCTTTAGTAAGATACTTCCAAAATACATTTCCCCATTACAATATGGTGCCAATTTATGGGGTACAAAGGACCAGGAAACAGTTTAAAGGGTACACGTATCTGCCTATAAAACGTTCTTAGGACTAGATATAAAATCGCCTAACCATTTCGTCTATGGGGAAATTAGGTTGCTAGCCGCTCGTAATCAATAGCACACTTTAAACTGTCAAATACTGGCTAAGGTTATCAAACATGCCATTACACAGACTCCCAAGACAAGGTTATGAAATGCTAATAAAAACTGCTATTGCTGAACCTCCAGGCTTTGTCATTATAAAATACGAAAGGCAAAGCCCATACAACTCACATGCTTGCCCTTGACCTTTACATGACCTTGACCTTCAGGTGACCCTCAAGGTCAAGGTCAAACAACTACACCAATAATGACATCATACACTAAGAAATGCTTTACACATTTTTCCTACCAAAATACCTGTGGCCTTGACCCAAGGTCAAGGTCATCCAAGGTCATGCAACACAAAGCTGTTAATTCAAGACATAGGAAGAACAAGAAGGGCAAAGCCCATACGACTCACATGCTTGACCTTGACCTTTATATGACCTTGACCTCCAGGTGACCTTCAAGGTCAAGGTCAAACAACTAAACCTACCAATGACATCATACACAAAGAAATGCTTTACACATTTTTCCTACCAAAATACATGTGACCTTGACCCAAGGTGAAGGTCATCCAAGGTCATGCAACACAAAGCTGTTAATTCAAGGCATAGGAAGCACAATGGTGCTTATTGGCACTTTCTACCATGATTTATAGTCACTTTTAGTGGTTCACTACCCCATTTTGGTCACATTTCATAAGGGTCAAAGTGACCTTGACCTTGATGATATGTTAACAAATGTGTCTCATAATGAACGTATAACATGTGCCCCACATTATTATTAAGTTTGAAACAGTTATCTTTCATAGTTCAGGGTCAAGGTCACTTCAAAATATGTATACAATCCAAATTTGAAGAGCTCCTGTGACCTTGACCTTGAAGCAAGGTCAACCAAACTGGTATCAAAAGATAGGGTTTGTTTGACCTATATACCACTTGTAGCTAAGGTCGCCATTCTCAATAACGTGGGAGAAAATTGGGAAAATGTGAAAAATGACTGTTTTTGAGACCTTATTTATGGCTCCTGTGACCTTGACCTTGAAGCAAGGACAAGTCACTGTGTATGTTTTTTGAGGCCTTGTCATTATACACCATCATGCCACATTTGGTGTTGATAGACTTAATAGTCTCCGAGAAAAATCCAACGTTTAAGTTTTTTACGCCCGGACGGACGGACGGACGACACGGCTCAGTACATAGACTCACTTTTGCTTCGCATGTGAGTCAAAAATGGTGCTTATTGGCACTTTCTACCATGAGATATGGGCCCGTATTCACAACGGCGATTTATCGGCGATTTATTTTAACCCCGATTTATCTCTAAACTCAGACGATTCCAACTGCCTGTTCCGCTCTCCCTTGACTGGAAACCAGTATATATAGCAAAGCGCAACCTAGAATCTTCTGACGAGCGTACCTTATCTAACCGATCAAGATAACGCGGGGCTAGGGAATAAATCGAGTGTTGAAAAGATAAATCGCCGTTGTGAATACAGGCCATGGTCACTTTTAGTGGTTCACTACCCCATTTTGGTCACATTTCATAAAGGTCAAAGTGACCTTGACCTTGATGAGATGTGATTAAATGTGTCGCATCATAAAAGTATAACATGTGCCCCACATAATTATTAAGTTTGAAACAGTTATCTTCCATAGTTCAGGGTCAAGGTCACTTCAAAATATGTATACAATCCAACTTTGAAGAGCTCCTGTGACCTTGACCTTGAAGCAAGGTATGCCAAACTGGTATCAAAAGATAGGGTTTACGTTTTCCTATATACCATACATAGGTCATGTATCCAATCTTAAAGACTTCAGAGAAAATTAAGAAAATGTGAAAATTGGCTGTTTTTTTAGACAACATCTATGGCCCCTGCGACCTTAACCTTGAAGCAAGGTTAAGTCACTATGTGTGTTGTTTGAGGTCTTGTCATCATACACCATCATGCCACATTTGGTATTGTTAGACTTAATAGTCTCTGAGAAATCTCCAACGTTAAAGTTTTCGGACGCCCGGACGCCCGGACGCCCGGACGGACTTTTGCTTCGCATGTGAGTCAAAAACGATTGGGTTCGAACCCGCAACCTCTCGAGAAAAGAGGGGGGAAAAACACCAACAAGAACAACAACAAAAAACATGTCGGGTTCGAGCCCGCATCCTCTCGAAAAAAGAGGGAGGGGGTAGTTTCAGCGCGAAGTCGAACCTGTTCATGCATGACCTAAGAATACATTAGTCCAACGCTCTACCAGATGAGCCATTCAGAAACTGACATGACTAAGTGTTTGTAAAGCAATTATAACGTTGTTTTCCGCAAAACCCCTCGGTTCGTATTTTGCACTGTAAATTGTAGACAAATAGATGATAGTTCAAGAAATTTGAGTGGTCTTGTACATTTTAGGATACTCAAGGTATATTTATGCCAAGTTTACTATCGATTCACTGCCATTAGGCCACGCAAACAGAAATTGGTAGTGTTGCGCTCAGACGGAGTGACTGTTCGAAGAGTCGGATCGGCTGCGCGGGTGGACTATTTTGACTGTAAAACGGTAATTTTTTAAGAAAAGGCGATTTTGTCTCTGGGTAGGATCACGAAAACTATTTATGTAATTGGTGAGCGCTCGTACAGTGTGGGAGAAACGCTGCTAGCGACGGGAGTGAAGGAAAAGGCGAAATATCGCCATTCCGTCAACAGACATTTTAGGGGGGTGTTTTCGAGTTTACGGCCTAAAACAGTCACTTTCTTTTCAAACCTTGAATTTAAAAATTTGATACAATCAATCGGACCTAACGTCCAGTAAGTGTGCAAAATGTCTAGGAAATCCATTCAGTAGTTTTTGAGATATCAGCCGTTAAGTTGGGACTGACAGACACACATACATACAAACAGACAGACAAAGCTGTGAGGACCTCCAGTAAACCTGGAGAGATAAATTCCAAAATAACTGACAAAGTGAAATGGCACTGTATGGTAAAGGGCACACTGTGCAAACTAAGTTTTGCATGTGTGTGAATGAATGGTGGTGTAGGAAATGAGAAACTATTTTGAATGCAATTGAAGCAAAGATTACGGGACTGTTGCCAGCAATCTTGGGAGGGAATAAACCTAAGCAGGGAGACATTTTCATTGTACTCCTTGTTCAAAGACATGTTTGGCGAAGAAAAATACCTAACGTTTCTCAGTATTAAAAGATTTAGAGATGTTTTCATACGTTTTCGTTTAGGTATAAACCCTTTAAAAAGTAACCAATGTTAGGGTTATCGAGAAAAAGAGACTTGAATTGTCCATTCTGTAACAATACTATCGAAAACGAAAAGCAATTTCTACTCGACTGCGGCAAATACACCGATCTCAGACAGAGACACATTACACAGCATGTAAAGGGTAGAAGAGACTATACCTACCTCTTAAGAGGAACAAACATTAGAGTAACACTACACGTGTCAATGTACATATACTATGCTTTGAAAATGAGAGAAAGAAAATGTGATGATAATGTATTATAAATAGTATATGTACTAAACCGAATGGATTGTAATCTTGAAATGGTAGAGAAGTTTGAATGTTATTTTCTTGTATTATTCAACGGGCGGGCGGCCTTCGAATAAAGTTCAATTCAGTTCAGTTCAGTTCAGTTCTCTCTCTCTCTCTCTCTCTCTCTCTCTCTCTCTCTCTCTCTCTCTCTCTCTCTCTCTCTCTCTCTCACACACACACACACACAGAAGGACGTACATCATACATTCGCACTCCACCCCGAGATATAGACAATAGCATGGGATTACTCACATCGTCTTCAAAAGAGAGGGCGACACAGGAATAGCGGCACCAATAAGGGCCAGGAAGAGAAGTGGAAGAGGAAGACTCAGGGAGAGAGGCAGCTCGGCGCCACTTATTCACCTTGGTTTGACTGGAGGCGGAGGAGCCCAGGTAGACGTTGGATGAACCCGTGCCCGCCATTCCTCTAACGTCCATCTCGTCCACTTGCCACCAATTCAAGTCGGTTACTCGCTTTCTCCAGCGTCTAGCCGAAAGAAGTTCAAGCAAAGGTCAGGCCTCCAAAATGTGACTGGATAGCAATAACATTTACTAAGTAAACGCTTCGGCAAAACTGCGTCGAAATGAAATAACATACTGTCAAATGTTATGAGAGAGCAGAAAGCAAACATGAAAATTATATTCTTGCTTGCAGTTAATAATACCCATTCTTTTGTAAGTTCATTTCGCAAAGTTTATTCATCTCAATGCTGACAACGACTTCACGAAAGTATTACTATTCATATGAAAGTTACTGTGGTTATTCGTCGTCGCCTTATTAAACGGAGTAACTTTCGTAACCTTCCAGAGATATCATCTCCCGGAACTACTTAGTTGTTTTAGCCAAGTCAACTTTTGCAAAATAGATGGACGCGTTTGGAAAACTTGGCAGAATGTGTCATTCTTGGCTACCATACATGTTTAGTTTTCACACATCTGAGAGGCCCACACCTAACTTTTATCACTTTTCCGTTATGCAGTCACAGTGTGAGCGGCCTGCAAATCAGCAATATCTCATTGTAACGTTTTTAATATGTGGTCTTATCTGATTAACTTGATTAAAGTATGAACACTGTAGAACCAGTATTGAAGGAGCTATGTCCATTTGAAGATATCGGCAACTCTGAGGAAACCGCTTCACCAGTGTTGTTACACACGTAAATCAAAGCTGTAAGGCAAGATGAAACTGATATTCATGTACTTCAACGTAGGTTGCACACACATTACTCGAAGACATGAAAAAGTGGTATCCATGGCGTGCATTTCCGCACCAATATGCAGATGACCCAGACTGAAACCCTTTACGTCATTTTGCGTACAGCGCCGAATCGCCTGGCGCTAGTTTGGACTGGCTTCATGCTGGCTGGTAACATAATATACTTGGCAACGTAACATTGTTCAAGCTTGTTTGTGTGCACGCATGACAGCAAAAGACATCTTACCTGTACAAGACGAAAAATATGGCAGGGCCGATCATGACGATGAGAATGATCACGACCAAAACGGCGACCAAAACGGACGCTGCAAATACATTCTTGTCAATAGTATTGTTCTTAAACAAATGTTGGCCAGCCACGACAATAACGGCTGGGGAAGATTGAAAAATTGCTATAACAAGAAAACAGGCAGCAACTGCGATGCAAACGATGGTTTTGTTTCTCGTGTCAGGATTATGTCCTTTTTTTAAAACCGGAAATTATGTCGTCAATCTGTACACCATCAGTGCACCCTCCGGACCGTAATAAGACCTTTTCCACATCTCGTACCAGTAAGTGAAGTGGGTGCAAGAAGATTGCACAAACACACAAACGTGTATGTATAATGATCTTTACTAATACACTATGCTCCTCAGAATCTGCGTTTCAGTACAGATACCTCAGCACTGTTCAGAACGATAAAGGCATAAAAGAAAAAAAGCGCCTTGCATATCAACTCAATTACTTTTCGAAGGATGGAGGGTAAACCTATATATTTTTTCCACGGTGCCAAATTCAACCAATTGTAAACAATTTCTCTACGAATGGCATTTTCAAAACAAGGCCCCAGTTGCACACCATCGTCCTCTGCTTTTCAGAAAAACCAAAGACACTACGTAGAAAAACGTGGAACTTCGCATGAAGCTGCGAGGATGAGTGTTTAGAATTACCTTTCCTTAGCGAGGGTGGGGGTGAGAGAGTTGTGTGGAGGGGGTCGGGGGTGAGAAGAGAGGGGGTAGGTGGGTGGGTTGCGTGTTACGCCCGGCAATTACGGGTGATCGGAAAAGGCACGGCGGCGTCTTTTGCAGCGCAATTTCTTGCTCACATGCCGCTACAAACACAATTGTGCCGGAAGATCATTTTTTGGAAGCCCCAAAGACGACATTGCCCTGGTGCTCGCTCGCCTCATGCCTCGCACTGCGATGGACGGAAACGAGATCTTTGTATCACATATCTCGACAGTTCAGATGTCATGAAATTACAGCTTTGGTGATATGTGTCCTTTTCTACACAAATAAAAGCGCGATTACTCAGCTACGCTCCTAGTGGCCTCGTGACTGACCCATCCAAATACAACGGACACAACTTCGGCATCCTTGCTTTCGTACATGAAGGCTACGATTGAGACGCACTTGTTTTTCTGTAACGTCTTTGATAATACTGAGGGGCTGTATATTTGGTGATGAAACCTAATAATTTCATTCCATTGAGGAACTGTTACATTAAAAAGAATACATCAACAAGAGCAAAACAATCAGCTCACAGATTCCGCAGGCACGTATTTCAAACTGCACGCATCTAAATCAGTGTGATGCCGGGCGCTGATTGGTCGCGAGACATTATCCATTTCGCGCTTTTTGGTTGATTAGTTACCTGTAAATAGGATCCACTGTATCCTTGCGCCTTGCATTTAGAGACTGACCTATTTTTAATGAGACTAAGATGCAGTCATCAGAAAGATTTATTCTCTTGCTAACTATGAGCGTGAAGAACGTTTGCGTAAAAAATTCTAAGGCAGAAAATTTATCAACAGCCAATTTGTAAAATAAACACGGAAAAAGAAAAAAATGCGCACAACTTTGTAGCAGGAAAGCATAATCCAC